>JANHFK010000397.1:248652-261695 GCA_036250565.1 Sibynophis collaris
TGCGTTTTCTCCCCCCACCCCCCACCCCGCACCCCGCATGTATCCCCCCGACGGTTAACAGAAGACAGGTTGAAATGGTGGTGGTGGTAGTGGAGGGGGAAAAGATGTGCAAATACAGGTGGTTCCACACCGCCCCCTCCCTGAAAGGCCGAGGGAAGCCCAGCCATTGTGGCAGGAGTCTATATTAGCAGGGTTGGAACTGCGGGATTAGAAACGCCGAGGCGAATTTTGCTGGGAGGAAAGAAGCGCCAGAGAGAGAGAGAGAGAAAATGAGAGAGAGAGGGATTCCGCACCACAAAAAAAAAAAAAAAGGAAAAAAATATATTAAAAAAGGCGGGCAAAAAAGGGGAGCAGGAGAAAAGCCGCGCGAAGCTTCTTCCCAGCCGGGCACAATCCCCCCCCCCCCTATTTCTAGTTCCGATTTAAGCATCTGCATTTTTGTCTGGTTTTTTAACCTCCTCCCTACTGTTTTTTTTTTAAATGTTCACCTTAGTTGAAGATCCATAAATTTTATCAGATTAATTTGGAGAATTTGACCCTTAGATTCCAATTTGTTCCTCTAACTGTTCTGCTCACACTGAATTTAGTCTGCCAAGATTCTGATATTAGATTTTGAATTATTGTTCAATTAACCTTAACTCAAAACAGATAGGATCCAGCAGCTATAATTTGTTTGGACAGAAAAAATACTTTAATATGGTTGCTTGTAAACTTTCAAGCAGGTTCTAACTACATTGGATTACTTTACTTTTAAAAGATTTATTTAATATCTCAATCATATTATTATGGTATGCCCTAATCTTGATTAAGTTTATATCATAGTAAATATCAGAAATTTAATCTGACTTTAGAACTTTTTCCTTGTAGGCGTAAGATTTTTCTATAAGTAGATATTATGTTTTATATCAATGCTGAACATAATTTCTAATCTCATTTCATTAATATGTAAGATTGATAGCCTGCCTGGCTATTCCATAAATCAAAGTAAAGCAGACTTGATGCTTCTGGGTCATAAAAAGTATAAAGGTTAATGTTTTAGGTTAATTCATTTATTATGATATAAAGATTCTTTGAAACTCTGTAAATATCTCCTCTATACTAAGACAAATGAAAGAAAATGTAAACAAAAAGTTCAAAATTATTTGGTGTTGGCTAGGAAAATGGAATCAAGATGAATTTAACCTCAAGACTAAATTCAACATGAGATGAATTACTTGACCTTAGTGAAATACTGACCAATATTGAGATCTATTGTACTTATAAAAATATTATTGGATTTAAATTATAATTTTTTACCGTGAAAATATTACATTATGGAATAAAATCAACTAAAAATAAGCAGATGAATCCTTTTTTCATGGTATGCTGGACCTTCATAATATCCTGATTTTCAACCAACTAGTTTTGATAATTTCCCTGTGAATTCTTGTAAGTACATTCGATACTAGAACATGCTATTTATTTAGCACTGATGTCACTGCTTCTTGCTGGAATTGAAAAAAATGGTTGGAAGCCTTGGAGAAATTAGTTAAAGCTCTTTTAAGAAATTAATGGAAATAGATGAAGGTGATACAAGTAACTTATTTAGTCTTTGGAATTATGTCCTTAAGTGTCCTGATCTAATACAATAGTGGAAATTTGCCTTAAAAGCTAAAGGCTACTGTTAAACATCTTCATGTAACTGTTTTTTTTTTAAAAAATCACATTTTGTGAGTCATAACAGATCACAAATGGAAAAAAGGCATTGTTCTTTATTAGAAAACTTGCTTTGAATGTAGAAGGACTTGAATTCAATCTATGATATTTATTTAATAGATGTCAGATAATATGGCTGAACATACTCTGTGAGTATGTTATACTCATGCTTTTGCCTACCAAAATATAATGCACTCAAAGAAGAAAAGTTACTTGTGCTAAACCTTTAATGCTTTCGGGGAAAATTACATGCTGGTCTAAGTTTTTTTTTAAAAAATGAATATAACAGCTGATAAAAAATAATGTTTTTTTTCCTAAAGTGGTTTTGTCTTGAGGGTAGTAGCTGTAGAATTTTATGCAATTACTTCCAATGTTTTCAAGTCCCCAGTGGTAATAATTGGTCTACCTGTTGACATACTATTTCTCCTCTTCCGCTTTAAATGCAGGCAGCTGAATTGCATGCACATAGGTATAATTACCATCACTGATAGTGTTAGAGATGAGCTTTCCCATCAGGGTTCTGTCAATCACCACTTGTTCCAGCTGTGGTCCAGAAAGGCTTAGAGATACCAGTATACCTGAAGGAAAGAGAAGCTGAATCCAAAGAGACATGAAAAAATAAAAGTTGTAACTTATTAACAGAGATTGTTAAGTTTCATATTACATTTATATTTTAAAGGTCATATAATAATTCAACCACTGAAATGTGTCAAATGCAGTAAGATATTATTAATAATCAAACAAAAGCAAAAGCAAAGGAATTATAATATAAACATGTGTCAAAATGTTACTGAATGAACTACTTCCCATAATTTGCATACACAATAATTAATAGAAGTTTGCCATTTAAGTTTGAAATCTTTCCCCAGGTAGCTGCCTAGTGAAAACACAATTGAGTAATAAAAAGTCACCACAGACTCAAGCCAGTATGACCAAACTATTTAATAACCTGTATCTATGTATTCGAAATGAAAAGTTAAAGTAGTGATGGCAAGAAGAAAAATAGTGCCAGGTAAAAAATAAGTCTTTTTAAAACATTCAAATAGGTTTGGGATGAAAATGAATACTGAAGCAATTGTTACAAAGTACAATTTATACAAATACATAAGTAGTTCTTGTCTAATAACATTAAATGGGACCGGAAACTGTTGTTTAGTGATGTAGTCAAAAACCGCAAAATATGACTGCACAATAAACAATGGCAGTTCCAGCAAATCCAGTTGCCATCATTAATCAAGGACTGGGTAAATTGTTAAGCAAAGACCTCATGTAACTGTCACTTTTGTCTTCCTAGCAGCTTCTCCGTTCATTTTGGTTGCCAGCAGGGAAATTTGCAAATTACAGTCATGATTGTGGGGCACTGTGAAGACCATAAGTACAAAGTCCAGTCATAACAACCATTCAGGGATGTTGTAAATTTGAATGATCACTGAACGAGTGGTTATTAAACAAGGATAACTTGAACTTACTTCCTATACAATGTACAGTTCATCAAATGCTTCTATCTTATCTGTCAGAATTTTCAAAATGCTTCAAAGTACCAGAGCCAATTTGATGTAGTGATTAAAATACTGGCCTAGAAACCAGGAGTTCTATTCCTGCCTTAAGCATAAAAATCAAGATGGGTAACTTTGAGCCAATCACTTTTTCTCAGCCCATCTCACAGGTTTGTTTGTGTGGGGAAATTTTATTTAATATATTTCTATGCTGCCCATCTCCCTGATAGAGAAACTCTACAGTAGGTATCTTAGAAAACATAAAAAGACAAAAAGAAAAGCAATTATAAATGTAAAACTATACAAAAACTAGAACCAAGGAGATCGACAGAGAAGTATTATGTATGTTCATTGTGTTCAGTTACTTATAAAGTAATAAAGGTGGGATAAAAGTCTAATAAATAAATAAAATTTACAACTAACATTTACAGATTGTTTTTTAAAGTGTGCACATCTGTAGATTTGTTTTTGTACTATAACAACTAAATAATGATGAAAGAACTGTATATTTGCCCCAGAATACTGACCTGTCTAAGCATACTTAACAAACAATGGATTTAAAATTAATCATAAATACTTTGTTTAAATAGTTTATAGAAAAATAGAACATTATTTAAATAAGCCTTGCTCAGATCTGGGTAAAGGGAGATTCTTATAAGCATAAATGAAATGTAAATTTTTACATACAGTACATTATATCAAACTATGGCTTAACTATGATCATTATCAACTGTTAAGATATATGTAATATACAGGGAGGAGTAAATTGCACTCTCTCTGCATGGAATCTAAGGTTCTTTTTCATGACCCTCAGAATCCCTTCTGACCATGACTGTTGGAAACTAATGGTAATTTCCAACTATAGTAACCCTATAGAATGATCTGAGATTTGGATGGTCCAATCTTGCTGTCTTTTGAAAAGATGTGACTCTTTCTTCAAGCTTGGGCTGGGTATAGGTTGGATTTTGCTCTGTACATGAAATATTGATTTTAAATGTTTTAATAATTGTGATTATTTTACTGATTGCCATTCTTAATCACATGTTAACTAAGTTGCCACATACATTTATATAATTAATAAATAAATTTACAGGAAAGCTTGCACATCTTAAAATAGGCCTAGCATAATTTAAAACTCAAAATTGCCAGCCAAATTTAGCTTCAGTATACATTTGATGAAACTCCATGCATTTTGCAACTTTCAATTTCCCACAAAATAATTAAATATGCTATTTTGACTGTCAAAAAATTGTCTATCTCTGACTGGGTAATGCCACCCATCAAAATACGTTTACTTAACAAGTAAAATAGTTCATACAAAATGTAAAGACTATGGCTCACTAGTTCAAAGCAAATGCTATTTAAATCTCTGAAAACACCTAAATAAAGCAGATTTTTCTGTAAAATATAAACTGTATTAGAATCATTGCCTTCTTTAGTCTAGTAATTACCTATCTTCAGGTAATCATTTTAGATAGTTACTGAAACTCCCCAAGTGATGGCGAATGTCCTTTAAGGTTTTGTCCTAGTAAAAGCATTAGACACAGTTAGACTTGTACAGCTTCTATTGCAAGATCTCAGCACTTCAGTTTATTCTTATATTGCAGTTGGATAAGATAAAATCTCAATTGATTCTGAAATAGATAATGCGATTTTGTATCTTAACAGTATTTTGGAAATATTTTAATTGCCCTTCTTTCATCAAAATAAATGAAACTAGATATTTTCTATAAATAGATATTATGTTTTATATCAATGCCAAACATAATTTCTCATTTCATTAATATGTAAGCTTGATAGCCTGCCAGTTATTCCATAAATCAGACTTGATGCTTCTGGGTTATAAAAAGTATAGGGGTTAATGTTTTAGGTTAATTCATTTATTGTGGTATACAGATTCTTTGAAACTCCCCTATACTAAGACAAATGAAAGAAAATGTAAACAAAAAATTCAAAATTATATAATATTGGCTAGGAAAATGGAATCAAGATGAATTTAACCTCAGACTAAATTCAACGTGAGATGAATTACTTGACCTTAGTGAAATACTGACAAATATTGAGATCTATTGAACTTATAAAAATATTATTGGATTGAAATTAGCTTTTATTCAAAAATAAATCAAAATAAATGAAAGTATCTTTCATTTAGAAGTCAGCAGCATCAATAACAAAAGTCCAGAAACCTTCTAATTAAAAAATACTAATCACAAGAGAATATTCTTTTCAATTTGCTTTTTAACGCAAAATTTTAAAAATCAGCTAAATTGTTCCTATAAATTCCATACCAATGGCCTATACCAATGTTGGTGAACCTTTTCAGTATGGCAGTGCCAAAAAAGGAGTGCGCACATGCGCCAGAAACCGGAAGAGCAGCCGATCAGTGCGCAGACAAAAACATTTTAGCTTTATTATCTGGTACTTCTTTTGAATAGCCAATAGTCAAAGTGGGTGGAACAATGATATTACAATTCTATGCAGGTTGGCAAGGGCCGAATTTTCAGGGGTTGATTTACTAGCTTTTGAAAAGATGTATTAAGGGGCACTAATGACTTGCGGTTGCAGTGGTTGCAGCATCACTTTGGTCACATGATTGCAATTTGGATGCTTGCCAACTATCTCCACAGAAAAATCTGCAGGATACTGTGCTAATGTAATCACCATTTGTAATTTTCACTGCCAACTTCTGGCAAGCAAGGTCAATGGGGAAGCCAGGGCCAGAGAATACTGGTGCCACACAAGATTTGCCTACAATGTTAACTGGAACTACTGGAACTGCTGTAGTGAGTTGGCCTGGTCACGTGACATTGAACTTTATGATAGCATCATTAAGCAAGTTCTAATTATTGGTAAGTGAGGAATACCTCAGTTTTTGAAAGTCCACCAGATCACTTCTATCTATGTGATACTGTTAGACTGTGAAGCAGGATTTCCTATTGATATATCATGCTGATTTAATTCATAGTGAAACCTATAATATATGTGTATTAATTAACAGTTTCAGAACGCTTTCTACCAGTTTTTTGAGAATAGAAATCAGACTCAATGTACCTTAATTTTTTGATCCATGTAAAAAACAGTCTGATGAAAAAAATAATCACCGGTTCCCTTTCAGTTCTTTAGTAAGGAGACAAATTACTTCAGTCTGAGTTAGTTTTAGATTGTTCCCTAACAAAACCTAGAAGTCCATATGCTTTTAAAAGTAAAATCCTGCATTTGTTTATGGAGAAATATGTTTCACTGGTCTCAGTGATGTCTATTCTCAAGTAACTATGCAGAGGATTGCAGTATATTGCATCATTATCAGATATAAAAACTTTGCCTTTGAAGTTAATAGCTGTGAATTACAATACATGGTAAGACAAAATATTATCCCACTTATTAACTTCATCGTTATAAAGTATAGATATAATTACAAGAAAATTAAATTTTTACACCGATAATATGACTGATTATTAGCATATATTAATAAAATTCAATGAATTAAGTCATACAATTATATGCCTATTAAAAGTATCAAGAATTAAAAGGCAGAAGTAGTTTTTAACATATTTCAGGAAAAAGCTGTTGATTAGACTGCTGGATCACACACTTTATGCCAATCTGTTCCCACTTTCCATACGGCTAACAAGAAGTGAGCAGATGTTTTCTCTATATATTATGTGAATATTTACATAGATACAAAATACACATTCTGAACAGTTTGGAGGTATCATAAAAACAAACACATCAAGTATAAACATTAAATGATTCTCCTAACTCTGATAATCCAGTTTGAAGCTGGTGATGGGCTGATTCTACACCTGTATATTCAGAAATAAGCCCTGCCAATTTCAAATGAACTTCTATGTTAGAACAGAATAAAATAACAGAGTTGGAAGGGACCTTAGAGATCTTCTAGTCTAACCCCCTACACCACTTCAGACAAATGGTTATCCAACATCTTCTTAAAAACTTCCAGTGTTGGAGCATTCACAACTTCTGGAGGCAAGTTGTTCCACTGATTAGTAATTGTTCTGAGTGTCAGGAATGTTGTGTGAGTGTACGGAGGACTGCAGCCTGTATTTTCTAAATAGCTCATTTTATTTGAAAGCATTATGTATTTTTCATGATTGATTCCAATTTGAAAAGAGACACTTTTGTCAAGACATTCAGCTGTATATTATACTGGTTTTGTTCTTCAAGTGAATATGTGCATCAAGAAATTATCTTAAATAAACACTGTATTTTTCTATAAGTTATCTTAAGACTAGTCTCTTTAACAATTGTTCAGTGCTGTTGATTGAACATTGCAAAACCATGTCAAAACATTTACCTGACAAACATCTTTGCTCTTCCATTTACTCAGTACACACTGACTATTTTGCATCAGTTCCTGGAGGAAAATAGAAAGTAGACAGTGAATAGATGATTGTAGACATTTCACGTGTGGTTAAAGTTCTTCTGTTTTTCAAAGAGGAAAGATTGCCTGACATGTAAAACAAAGATGCAACTGTTTTGGATATCCCACCATACAAAAGCTGACTTATCACCAGAAGGAGATGATCTTCTGGAAAATTAAAGGTGTTGAAAGAGATTTCAAAACATGGATTAATTGTTGTTATGCTTGAATCTTTCTGAAAAATACCTCTAGCTCCTTAAGTGTGTCTTGAAGCTTTTCTGGACGTTTGTTCTTAAGTACCCAAGGATAATTTCGAGCTAGCAAATAAAATAAATATGTAAGATATTGCATGCCATAATGACATAGTAACTAGTATTTGATTTGAATCCATAGTTTATGAATAATCTTAACATAAAACTTTCAAATATTGAAAAGACCACATTAAAAGGAATGTAGAATTTCACTGCATTATGAACATTATTAATCCCGTTATAAATTTGTTTTATAATTTAAAGTGTCCATTTTCAAAGCAGGTTAAATATATTTATTCAAAGAACATTTACCACTAAAATTCTATATAACCTGAACTCAGAAATCTACAGTATGTCTATCAATTATGAACGTGCTAGTTTCTGATGATATACAGTGAGTTTTTGCCACTGTCACCAAAGCATGACTGATAAGGAGGGTCTTCTCTGTGATCAAGCCTAGATTATGGAACACATTATCATGGAAGTCATATTTGGTCCCTTTTCTGTTTGAGAGGTCCTTATTCTTCCAAATGTCTGACTGGACAAGTTGAGTAGTTTTGTTAGTTTGGCCCTTTGCTTTTAAGTTGCTTCTAACTATAGAATCTGTCTTTTACTTCTATTTGTGTCACTTGTTATTCATTTATTTATGGGTTTGTTTTATGATTTTTAAATTACTGTGAACACTCATATACTCTATTTATAGTGGAATAATGTAAATCTTGTTGAATTTATAGATAACTGCTTAGGAAGGCCATACGAGTAAATACTATTGTATTGTAGGCACAATAGCAATAGCACTTAGACTTATATACCATCCCATGGTGCTTTGCAGCATTCTCTGAGAGCATGCAGAAAAGAATCATCCACCCATAATACTGGGATGAAGTCGAGTGGATCAGGGATTGCTGCAGTATTGTGGGTGGCCAATTGACATGTGATGGTTGGGTTGAACAGCTGAATTCCAAATGCTGCTTCCCTTGCTTCAATTACTAAGTGACTGTTTACTCATTTTGGAATACTCTAGCTGAGGCTATGGAGCATTACGGGATCATAAATGTAGGGAAGCAAATTTCCAGAGACTATCAGTGGGCAGCATGATGGGAGGTACTGGGTTGATTGTTGCTGGAGAACAAAGGCCTTCAAATTGGTGTTGGTTCCAGCTTTTTGTCCTTCTTTCCTGCATCTTGATGAGTTGTTGTCTGCCTTAGCCTCCAGTGCTGCTAGTTAACACCAGATCTGTATACAAGTACGGTAGGGAAAAGGAATGGAATACTGCGTTGCAATGAAATCTGCATTCTGGACACTGTAACAGCTCTGATTGTAAGAAAGGCATTATTATAAAAGCTAAATGATAGCATTATAGAGCTATGTGACTTCAATCTTTATGTCTTGGGTGTGGGTTCAGATTGGGCTTGGACTTTCATGATTTACATGACAACTATGACAACTCCCTGGAAATCTCTGGCCCAATACAGATAATCAGTCACATCTTAAACTTGGTGGGAACAGTGGTTATGTAATCTGCAGATGTAAGATCTGTCATCAATTTTTCTGCACATACCGGTAGTCATATTGTCACCTCATTTGATGGTCTGTCACAAGTATGTAATGGATCCTGAGGGCACTGGGGTATTTTCCCAATGATTAGATAAGCAGTGTGACTGAGCAAATTGTTGCTCTCTCAAAATCAGAATCAACCAGAGTATTGGACGAAATGTCCAAATGGGCTTTCCTTGATCAATGAGATTTGTGTATGTGTGTGTATTTCTGGAAGGGGGGAATCCTATATTTACTGAAAACATACAGATGAAAAGTTAAAGAGAGATCTAGAATAGTATGGCAGAAAACAAGTAGAATGTAATCAAAGGTAACACCAGTTCAGGAATATTCCATGACAATAGTAGTAGTGATGCATGTGTATTTCTTTCTTCTTGTTGGGTCTTCAGACTCATATCCCAGCAGTTTGTTCAGTGTTACCCATACCCTTCTGGACAGAGATGGGGAGAACTTCCTACAGACACGATATTTTTGCAGAATTTTCACAGATTAAAAAACCACGTCAATTTCTCAGAGTTAAATAGCACTTGAGCAAAATCTTGCAAGATGACTTAGGCTGCATCTTACAAGATTATCTACTTTGAGAAAGATTGAAGAATCTATGCCTCTCATTTCAGGCAGCTATCTGGGATGTGTGCAGATCAGTGGATACAGGAGGCAATTCTTTTCTCTTTGAACCAGGCAGTGATTCAACCTCTCCAGAAACAGTAATTTCTTCACCCATCCTTGCTGGATAAACTCCATCCAATCTCTAATCTCTGTTTCCTACCATGGAAACATTATGGCCAAGGTAGTAGGAGTTTCACTACGAAGATTTTAAAGGAAATAAATGGGTTATTTTCTTTCCAATCAGGATTCAGGCCCAGGCATTGGATGCAAATAACAATGGTTGTCCTGGTTGATGATCTGTGTTGGGAAGTAGAAGGAATGTACTTCTCCTGGCCGTACTAGATGTCTCAATGGCATTCAGTTTCATTAAACATGGCATTCATTTGGGCCACTTAAAAATAATTGGAACTGGGAAAATTATGGTAGTTCTACTACTTCCTGAATGAACAATTTTATCTAATGTGCATGCAACAAAAACAGTTGAGTGCTTGTTACTCCAGCCTGGAATGACATGGCGTTCATTCTCTTTCTCATGCTGTTTAATTTCTATCTGAAACAACTTATTTGAGGTTAGGTATCAATATAAGGGCCATGAAAGTTCTGGAGATCCTAATTAAATTTCCTTTGTAAGCAGTGGACTGCTTAATAATGGGAGAACCAATTTAGTAGCATTATTGTTTTGATTTGATTGCTGCTTGGCTTCCAATAGGGTCCTAGATTCAATTCAAGACACAAGTTTTAATCTTTAAAGCCCAGCTTGTCTCAGCAGCCATGTTTCTTCAGGATGCACTCTCTCTCAAGTGGAATCAGTCCATTGAGTGGGTTCATCTTAAGAAACACTGTTGAGGATCCCCACATTACAATATGTGAAACGAAAGAATCAGTATTAGTCATGGAGGTTATCGTTTGAGAGAAATATAGGGGAGAGATTAATGTTTTCTTTTGTAATAGTTCTTCCACCCACCTCCTTCATGAGGTTCAACAGAAAAAAACCAAATAATCTATTGCAACCTGGTGCTTTCCACATTTTTTGGATTACAAGTTTTCACCAACCTGGCTGTAATGAATGAGAACAATAAGAACTATAGTCCAAAAGATGTGCAGAAAACCCAGAAAATCTATCTCTAGGACAAGTTGCTATTTCTCTTAAAAAGCAGCATATCATTTAGGAAACTAGTTCTACAGTATATATGATTTTAAAAAGCAAAGTTACATTTACATATTTGTACATTTATTTGCAGTAAAAAGAAAATAGAAAATGCTCTTACATTCTGCCAATTGTTGTTTCTCATATAAATAACCAACTTTTATTTGTGGCTCTACAAGAAGAAAAAAAACAAAGTTGGACTACCTTAATTTCTATTGTCAGCAAGCTGCTATTTTGTATTTTGGAAAAATAGAGATACTTCACACGGAAAAACAATGCTGGTCTATAACTGTAATAAAGATTTGACCGGTAAAAAATTAACATTTTTTCCTTCTCCGGTACACTAAATTTGTTGTAAAATGGAAGCAATTTCAACAATGATACTAAACAAGTTTTATTCTAATTAACTTGGCAACCGAATCCAAACCAAAACCAGTCTGTGTTGCTTGTGGAGGCAGCATGGAATGCTCACACAAACTACCACTTTAATATGGACCAAAACAGGAAGTCATTCTAGCTGAAAAGACCTTTTGGCCCATCATGAATCTTCCAGGATTAAAAAGTTTAATCAGATAAAGAAAATTGATCATTCACTCTGAAATGCCCATTTCAAATATCAGGAAAGGAGGATCCAGGAAACCAACATCAGTGCATTCCCATGAATTTAGAATGCCCTCTACTGGATCTTCAATAAATAAAATGTAACAGGCTCTACCAATTTAATATATTGTACTTTATATTTTTATACCAAAATTTTAAAACTTCTTAAGTATATACTTTTTTGTTGAAAAAAATGTTTAAAAGTAGATGACTTAATGGCTAACTAGTGGCAGAGCAAAGTAATTTGGAATAGTTTTGATCCATGAGGGGGGGGGGGGGAATCAACAATTGGACAAGATATTTGTCAAAAACAAAATAGAAAATTATAGAAATAACTGAAATCTCATCAGGAAATAAGATGCTATACTATAAAAACAGGACAAGAAAGAGAAGTGGAAATACAAGGAAGATAATGTAGAAGTTCACATGGACACTCTTAAGAAATTACCTTACCAAGGTGAGCAAACTTAAATATTATATGGTTTACTAAATATTATACAAGTTTCAGACTATGATCAAATTACCCATTGTTGTAAATATACTACATAAATATGTAATCATAAAATACAAAACATACAATTTCTGAAATGCTGATTTTTTAAAACTGTATTCTTATTATAACTTTTATTATAACTGTCAAAAATTTACCTGGATTCTTCTTTTCATGGTACTGATAGACGCCAATATCTTTGTCTGGATAAATAAGGAAATACAACCTTAATTATTGCATTTAAAACCGATTAAATATATTTGCTCATCATGATAAAATAAAACATGCGGTGACACAAACATAATTCAAATTGTCAGGCACAAACGCATGAGTGACAATTTCATATAGACATAATGTAGATACACATACATGTAAATACCTGAAAAAAACTTTATTGCAATTACAATACAGTACATAACAAAGAGTATCTACTGTATCATATTAAATAGTTTGATAGAAGTTTGCTTCATGTTACATAATTGGGATATTACTGTATCCTCTCTGAAATAAGTAGCGAAGAAGACTGACAATCTACCTCACATTCAGCTCAAAGTTTTACAGTAAGTATTCTTTCTGCAAAGTTTTAAACAGTTAGGAAATCAAGTTAGAAATCACAATTTTTTTGTTCAGATAGTGTTGATCGGATAATGAATGCTGTCACTTGTTGGAGAATGAATAACAAGTTTTTGAATCTGGAAACTAAGTGCAATGCACCACATTAAGCTTAATATGCAATATTAAGGGGCAATAAGCTGACTTTGTATAAATATACAAAAGTATGAAGGCTATTGCTTAGCACATTGTAAGCCGCCCTGAG
>JANHFK010000401.1:0-19078 GCA_036250565.1 Sibynophis collaris
CCCCTCCCGCAGGGACGTGTGTGTGTGTGTGTGTGTGTGTGTGTGTTCCCGTGCGCGCGCGCGCCTGGGCGAGAAAGCACCTCAGTCCGGACTGGACACCTCTTGACCTGTGTCTCTTTCCCCCGTTACTTAGCCCCAGTTTCTTCGGGGGCACAGAGACCGCTCCCCGTCAGCCGACGATGAAGAGCTTGTGGTGCCCTCTGTGGCTGTGCCCGGAGTGTCGCTTGCATGGAGGGAAGCGGAGGGAGGGGGTTGTTAAGAAGCGGTTGTTGTTGTGGCAAGTTTCTGCTCTGACAGAAATGGCGTCAAAGGCAGCGGGCGAGGGGGAAGCCAGCCGCGGGGGTGAGGCTCCGAGAGCAGCGGCTTTTTGCGGCTGGAGCGGAGAGGCGGCGTAAGAGAAAGGGGGAACTGTAAGAGAGGGCATCGGGCGAGGTAGGCTGGAATGGGCGAAAGGAGGGGGAGGGGGAGAAAGAGAGGTTCCTGCAAAAACGGCCCCCTCCCAGTACTTGCCGAGTTCGCCCCGTTGAAAAAAAGGGGATGGTGCGGTGGCTCAGTGCTTTGTTTTAAATTTCAGGTCCAGCCTTGGCAGCACATTCGCTTTCGGATTTTTCTGCTGCAGCCTGAGTTCATCATGAAGGTAAAACCTCTTATGGGAGGGGAGGGGAGGGGGGGAGAAATGGGGCGTCGCGGAGGGTTATGTTTCTCCCAGCTCCACTCCCTGGTGTGCGTATTGTAGCCGTTTTCAGTTCCAGACTGCGGATTATTTCCCTCCTTTTAGCTTTCAGGCATATATATATACATGTTTATATATATACATATACATAGACTTTTCAGGCATATATATGTATATATATATGACTTTTTCAATTTTTTGTTTTTTTATACTCTTGCTCTGTGTTTGTCGAAAGCAAAATGTAAATCCAACATTCTGGAGTTTCTCTTCTGCAACACCTTTTCAAAGGGAAATGAGGGCATGACTGCTTAGGCCAGAACTGATAGCTTCCTGGAGGAAAAGGAAGGATTTCTTTTATTTTTGGGGTGCTGGGGAGGCTTTTTTACCTTGTTCTGTTTTCCTTCATTGAAATTAAAGGATAAGTGTAATGTATTTTTTTTGTTCTGAAGTCTGGTTGAAGTAATAATTTTGAGTTCCCGGAAGTATCTTTAAAAAGATTTATCTACTGCATAAATATTGCTGCAAGCTGTAGAGCGTGTTGTTGTTTTTTAAAGCAAGTTTTTAACCACAGGATACAGTATTTGTATATCTGTCTGTTAATTGAAAGGCACTGACAGTTGGTGATCAGAATCTTAAAAGTAAATGGGATGAAAAAAAATGTTCCTTATTTTTAAATTTGCACAAGTACAGAATCTGGTGTAGAATACTGATCCATGAATACCGTTTTTAAAAAACTGTGGTAAAGTTGAGTTTCATATAGCCTGCTGAAGACATTTTTGAAAAACTGAAAATGAAACATTGTATACTGCAATTGATAAGCCCTGTCTACCATCTTTGTTATTAAATATTTTAAGTTACTTCATCTGTTAAGGATGGCTTTTCTTGAGAGATATGGGTAGCTGCAATCACACATCAGCTGTGCCGGAAACTCTAGGAATAACATACTGAATATTTCATACAAGTATGGCTGTTTTCAGCTATTAAGCTTCATAATGATTATTTTTTCCATATGATATTCTTTCTGAAATTAGTATTAAGGTTGTTTGCAATAACAAAGAGAACAAATGAATATTTTTAGTGCAATGTCTGTTCATTTAACTGTAGAATTTATTTTCATTGTTTATGAAATTTAAGTCTGCTTACGATGAAATTTATTTTGTTCAGAAATTATGATTACAGTTAAAGTACAGTAGTTATATTTTTAACAGATTATTGAATATGCATAAAATGAATGTTACAAATTACTTTATAATTCAGATGGTGGGGTATATGACACTGATGTTTAATTTTAATCCATGCTTCAACAAGTGGCTTTTTGATATAAACATTAACATATTTTTAAAATTAGAAACTTCATAATTATAAATAGGTAGCAAAATATTATAAATATTAAACACAATGTGATTGTTTAAGGAATGAGCTGCACTTTTACAAATGAATTATCCCCCTGTCCCTTACTTTTTGTATACCATTGTGGATTTCTATAGCAGAATTCAGAATAGTATTTGTACTATTGCTAGTCTCGGCACTTTGATACTCCTGTTTGAATCTGGTACCTTTATTGTTTAGAAGCATACATGAACCCATTTCTCTAAACTTTGCCAGAGCTGAACTGAAGGGTTGGGGGAGATCTCTCAGTCTGTTTATCTTACTGTCTGACTTCTCTTTCAGTGACAGAAAGTTGATGTACTTGTTCCTTTTTTACTATTTTATCTGGCAATTATATGTTTGCTGGATAGAATGCTTACATAATGACTAGCTGGAGATTATTCAGTGAACCTTGTGCATGAGTGGGGATTTAACCTGCATTTCTTTGTCCCTAATTTTGTATAGTGTGTGAATTGGACCTATCATTCTAAGTTAATACAGCTAAAAAGAATATTGAATAGGAGAGAGTGGAATGGATGTAGTTTTCAGAATATATAAAGTAAAAAACAAATGCTCTTCTTCAGATTAAAATTACAAACTAGTACTCTTCTTGGAATTTGTTCTGCTGTGCTTATGGTCTTTTAAACTTATATAAAGAACAACTTGTTCTTTTGTTTTCATCATTAAATAAGTTCTGCTTAGCCAAGCCTATTCTATTGGCCATCGGCTGCCAGATAAATCAAAATCACTGCTCCTTTGAATATGATCACTTTTTGTTTCTATTATGTGTCAATAGAATGTAAGAGTTGTCTCAGGATCTTGGTCACATCCTAGCATTCTAACTTTGCAAATGATGAAAAACCTAGCTACTAGTGAATTATCCAACCATTCAAATGACTGTAACTTCTGGCAGTAAAAGGTAAAAAAACCCCCTTCTTAAGTCACTTCATGACTCCATTCATGCAGTTTTCTTGGCAATGATAGCAGTGGCTTGCCTTCTTTTGGGATATTTTTTACTTCCTTATTTTATCAACAGTTTCAGGATTCCCAGGTAGTCCCCCATCCAGGTAATCAACATCACAACTGCTTACCTTTTGAGCAGTCGGTTAGGTCCTGTCATCTGCTGAGCCACTTCTGGCAGTAACAGTCTTCAATTAATGTAGAGACAAAAACAATGTCCCATGGGTCTAATTGGAAGCTAGTTTCTAATATATTCCCAATTAGTTAACAGTGGAATAATGCTGTTTATAAAGTGATATAGGGATGTAATTATAAGTTTAGAGTTACATTTAAATTATAGAAATAATAGAAGAATTATATTCTGCCAAATATTGAACTTTGTAACATTTTAGAGATAGGGATAACCAGATACAAAAGTGGGCAAGGAAAAAAAAAGGAAATTTGAGATTGAAAGAAGATTGTATTCAAAGCACACCTGTAGACATTAATGCTTCAACATTTCAGAATCCCTATCTACATTGTATCTGATTATGCTAATTTTGTTCTCTTTGGAGAGGACAGTATGTATATATAGGAACTAGAATTTATCCTAAAGAGAAACAAATTAGGATTTAGTTTAATTTTAGCATATTTTCTATCTTTTTTGATGGGCAAAGAGAGTCCTGATGAAATACATTCTAGTTAGTCTCTTAAGTAATGCACCATGAGTAATTTTTCTGGCTTAATTTTATTTACTTATCTAATTTATAGAGCCAGCCATCTTACAAGCAAGTAACTTTTGGTGGCATACAATATGTTCCGTAATTGTGTGATTTACAACACATAACAGTGTATTTTAAATAACAATATATAACAATTACAAGTTGGGACTCAGCTAAAATAAAACTGAAGTTTGATGTATGTTTTCTCCTACTTCTAATTGAAGAAGATGAAGGGAGGAAGCATCTTTCCAGTTTGGAGCCTCACACACATTCATTTTTGTTGGTACAACTTTATGGATTATCTTTGTTTTTGAATGTTTACATTCATTCTTAGAAGAATAAAGGCTAAGAACATGTGATAAATATGTGGCTGAATGAGATGAGAAGCTTATCTTAGTCTAAGTTGAGCAACAAACATGTACCAGAAGAGAAAGTGTTGAGATGAAAAGAAATTCAGCAAATGAAGTTATTTCTTTCCTCTCCCCTTGGTTCAGATTTCTGATTTCCTTTTCTTACTTCAGTGAACCATATTTAGGTTTTACATGTCTATGCAATATTCAGATTAAGTACAGCAGTATGTCACTGAAAATACTGTGTTTTCCCAAAAATAAGACCCTGTCTTATATTTTTTTGACCTCTGAAATAAGCACTTGGCCTTATTTTCGGGGAGATCTTATTTTTCAGTGCATGGAGCAAAAAGGGGCTTCTCTTGCCGTCTTACCTGATTTCCAGCTCTGTCTCCCTAACCCTAATCAGAGAAAATGGCAGGGACCGGCTGCGCATATGTTTAAATATTTTCAGGGGAGGGTTTATTTTCAAGGGAAGGCTTATTTTCAGGGGAGGTCTTATTTTCGGGGAAATACAGTACATTTCAGAAGGATGTACAAATTTATTGAAATCATGTAGTTTTCTATAAGTAATGTTGGAATGTGACAGTGGATCTCCTTTTAATTTTTTTTTGTTTTCTGTTACTTGCTTCTAATGCTAAAATGTTCTGCTTTTATTGCTGAGAGGATCATGTGGATAATTGCACACTGTTTTTCAAATGAATCATGAATTCACTATGGTAATTTCTTTGATCCCTTCTAAATAAACCCTTCCTAAAAATGTCAGTTGTGTTTTAATGTTTGCTCAAAAGTAATTATAAGTTAAACAAATTTTTACTTTTGTTGGATTCAAGTTGGTTCTTAATAGGGAAGGTAGAAAATCTATTTAAATTGTATTTAATGAAAATGAATTCATATTTCCTGAATTAGTTTGCATTAAATACAATTTAAATGTATTTTTAAATTGAATGTTGCTGGTATAAGAAATCAGAAAGCTTTATTCCTTTTTTTACTCTTCTACAAATAGTAAAATAGTCATGATTCTTATGTTTCGTTTATCAATCTATGATAAAATTATGAAAAATACATTGGGGAAGCTGAATGGCATATATTATGGGAAAATGCTGAAAAAAATGAATGTTTTGGTGGATATTGTACAGAAAAATGCATCCATATACACATAAGCTTAAAAAATTAAGTTGATGCAAAAAGGAAGAATCATTTTTTGCAAGCAGTATAGAAATCAGAGCAGATGACTTAGTTTGTTTCTAGTTCTGAAAACTAAGCCAGTTATATTCTAATCAGAACTATTATAAATTTCTTAATCTATGGTTTCCTTTCATCTATGCTGTGAGTCAAGTAAATGTGACATAATAATATAGTAGAAGAGAATCAGAGTGGTAGATAACATGCTTTATTATACAGAGAAAATTGTAATCTTTCTTATATTGTCTATTGAAGTTAATGACATTTTCTAACATACAGTACTTGAATAGTGTGTGCATGCATGCATGCATGCATGCATCCATCCATAATGGGACCAGGTTATTTGTAAGACCACTTCTCCCTGAAGGTATTTGCCTATTCCATCAGGTTAGTTAAGATTAGGCATATTCCCCCTTAAATGCTACCTGCTAAGGAGACCTAGGAAGTGTCCCTTTTCTGTAGCAGCCTCTATCTTGTGGAACTTCAGGATCTAGTAAGCTTCCACCCTTTTAACTTTCCACAAAGCTATAAAGAGCTGTTTTTTTCCTCAGGCACTTGGGTAGAGTAAGTTGGGATCCTGTGGATAGCCTTGTTGAGTGTATTTGACTAGGATGGCTAAAGCACCAGGTTTTTTGGTTTTGATTTTAATTTTTTAATTGCCCAGAATTTTGAACAGAGTTTAAGTACAGGGACATACCTCTTTTGCACATGTGCAAAATGATTTGCCTTTGTGTGTGCTGACCATTTCTGTAAGTATCCTTATTTAGATATGGTTATTTATCTCTATCACCAAATTCTTCTCTTGTCCTGTTTTGAAATCATAGAAGTTCTGTAACAGCTGAACTTTAACACAGCAGGCATTTTCTCTTGCTTAAGTTTCTCTTAAAAAGTTTATCTGAAGTGCTATACTATATTGTGATTGATGCTTGAATTGTTATAATTCTGTCCAACTTTTGTAGATGAGAACAACAGTATCTTATGCAATTTCACTTATTAATGTTTATAAGTTGCTTTAATAAATAGCAATGTAAAGAACATAAGATAAAAATAATGAAAGACATACTAAAGTAGCATAAAATTCTATCTATTAACAATTTAAAGAAGTTAGTTAGAAAATACTTTTATTTCATTCCAAAATACGAAGAGAATGACTCCAAATTATAAACTGAAGAATCAGTATTTCATTATTTAGAAACAAAGCAAAAGAATGCCCTTTCCCACATACTCAGGGTGAGGTTCTGCAATCTAAGTTGCGCTCAAGGATTTTCTGCAGAGATTAGTAATTGGCCATGTGTAAAAATATGAGAGGTGCCTCATATTGCCAACTCCTACACTGTTTAATGTTTTAAAGATTAAGACCATTGCTTTGAACTGAACTTGGAAAACAACTGGTAAATTGTCTGTGCTGAAATGATATAATTCCATACAATGATAAAGATGTACTTAAACATCTAATCCTATACCATGCCAAAATTGCCAGAACAATCCAGTTATAAAGTCTATGAACTATAAAATATAAAACTAAACAATACATTTTAAAAATGAAGTTGTACAATAGTACCTTCTTGTTACTGATTAAGGAGCACTTTCAAGTTGTGAACTTTTCAAGAGTTTGTGCAAATTGTGAGGCAGGCTTCCCATATGACAGTGATGACTAACCTTTTTCACTTCGCGTGCCAAAAGGGGGCAGGGTGGAGGGGGGGGTCGCGTGTGCATGCCCACACCCATAAGGCCCTCTGGAGGCTGGAAACCACCCATTTTCCGACTTCTGGTGGGACCGGAAGTTCCAGTTTTCCCCCCTCCAAAGCCTCCAGAGCCTCTTTAGGAGTCTGGGGAGAGCGAAAATGACCTTCCCAACCCCCCCAGAGGCCAGAAAATGCCTGTTTTCTGACTTCCGGGAGGCCAGAAAGACCCGAAAATCAGCTGTGCAGTGCATGCAAGTGTGCTGCAGCTGACCTGGGCCAGTGCTCGTGTGCCCACCAATATGGCTTTGCTTGCCACCTGTAGCACGCGTGCCATAGGTTCGCCATCACTGCCATATGAGATTCAGTCTCATTTTCACCTTTATGTAATCCAGTATTGCATCCCAGCAGAGTTCACAGTATGCATTGATTTCTTAAATAACAAAGCATGAGAGGATTAAATATCATCATTAGCATATTGATAGCACATCACTCCACAATTCCAAATCTTCTTCCAGCAGTTTCATAACTTTATATTAAGGAGACAAGATTGATGCAAATGAGAATACCTTGCGGAGTTACTGCTGATTTTGCCCAATGCATTCTCAGGATCTATTACATAGAACAGCCACTATGTTTAGTTCCATAGAATGTCATATCTAGATGTATGAAATCAGGCATACTTTCTGGATCAGAAGAGATAAAGAATTGGGTTCAGTCAGAGAACTGAATGAAAACTTGTAATTTAATGAATGTGATAAATGGCTTTGTAGTATTGGTTTTATAGAAGTTGTTTTGCAGATTAGAGATGTTACTCTGCAATTTCCTCCTTTGATCAATGCTCAGTGGTGGCTCAAAGTCGATTTCTACCCAATAAGGTTGCTGGGGCTGATCCAGGTTGTTTCTTGCCCTTGAGTAGCATTTTGAGGGAGTTGGATTAAGCTACAATTGGTAAATTTATTGCAAGCCAGGAGTTTATTTCAGAAATAGCTAATGTGTTGCCATCTTGGATCCTCCATTTCTTACCCAAAATCTTCTGGGGTAAGAAACTATTACAAGGCTGGGTCTTGATGCATGTAATTGTATATATCTTGTAAGAATATGTTTGAACTCTATAGAAGTTTTCAGTATATAACTATTTTTTAACTAAAAGGAGGAATTGGTTTTTCCATTAATTTCTTTAAAAACAAAAACAAATAGCAACTACTTTTCCTCTGTTGTTTCTCTCAAGTAACAGCATCAAAAAGCAGGAGAAATTAGTCAAGCTTTGCTATGTGCTAACATTGTGTTCATAGTTCTTTGAACTGCATTTTCATATTAATCTGGGTTGGCTTTTAAAATAAATACACAAGTATATACACATGTTGACATATTCTTAAATCTGAAAAGAAAATGTCAAAGTTGAGAAAGATGAGAAATCAGGGCATAATGGCATTCCAGGAAATCTGGGTAATTCAGGAATGTGAATTGTACTGATTCCGTTCCATTTGCTGACAATATTACCAAGCATTGTTAAATTTTTATTTGTGTGTGTCCTCTGTGGCATTGACTAAAGCTATAATGATATAATCTCTTATCTTTAATCTTTCCTTTCTGTAACTATTATATAGAATTCTCTCCCGGTGTTTGACATACCTTATATAGTGCTCCTTGTTTTAAAAGTTCATGTTTTCTCCCCTCAAATTCTAATTACTTTTTATATATGATTTTTTTTTCATTCTATAGCTTTTGTTGTTGTTGCTTTTTTGTTCTTACTAAATTTGTTTAACAGACTCAAAGTTTTGTCATTTCAAGCACTTTTCTCTTTGTATTATATTTTTCTCTGTCTTTTTAACATGTTAGTAGTGACTTACTTATCTTCATTATGTAGAAATGCTTTTCTTAAAAAGATAATATATGAATCACATGTGGTAATTTTGCATGCAGTTTGAGAGAAATTACTCGTTTTTCAGTATTTTCATACTGATTTCAACAATATGGTGATATTGCAGGTTCAATATATACATTTTTACCAATTTTCTGATATGAATTATTGCATGTTTGCTGGAAATAACTCTCAATCTTGATCTTTTTGTTAAACATTTAAAAAAAATATTTCATGTTGGTTAATATCTTTTCATTATTTTTCTTAATCAGAAAATTAGGCAGTAAATAATTTTTTAATTTTTAAAAAAAGATAAATTCTTTTCACATATCTCTTTAATCTCATTAGAATGTTTACAGAAATTACTATTAAGGATTTTTATAATCATATTAATATCAGTGGCTATTTTTGACTTTGACTGTGCTGATTAGAAGAAAAGAACCCCAAGCTGAGGGATGCTATTCTTGAGATCCAGCATCAATGTGTAAGATGAACATGCACTTAAACTCATTTATAAACATTTCTCCCCAATAAATAAGAAACACTGCCTTTCCTATGAATGTGTTCTTAAAGTAAAAGGTTTTTTGAGATTTCAACTATCCATTCAATTATTAATATAAATTAAGATGCTGCCTTAATTTATAAATTAAAATTACTCTTTATAAAAATTACTACTTATAATTTTTCAAAATTAAAACAGTTCCAGTCTCTAAGGGAAAATGCAAATATTATAAAAAGTGAATATATTAGTAAACTGATTTTAACCTGTTTCAAAGTAATCCAATCTAATGAAAAATCTCTGTAATGACAGAAGTAACATTTGAAGCAATCTTTGGCCAAATATAAGAAAAGTATTATCATTTGCAGGAAAAATGCTATTAATACCGCAATAGTATTTCAATTGATATAGTAATATGCTTTATTCTATTTGTGTGTGTCCTCTGTGGCATTGACTAAAGCTATAATGATATAATCTCTTTAAATTTAATATAGTTTTAAATTTAATATAGCCTATATACATTGTATAGTTAATATCTAGCTTTTGCATAGCACATTTCTTTCTTTATAAAAGGATCTTTATAAGTTATGACTAAATTTCATTTATCAGTGAGATCACTCAAATTAGTAGTGCCAAAGAACTAAAATTTAAAAATAATCCCTACTGCTGGTGAAGTTATCCCAAGTTAGAAAGATGCAGATACTAAATAGCCAGAGTTGACTTCACAAAAGATACATACCAGTAAATGAATCTTGATTCTCTGGAGCAGTGTTTCCCAGCCTTGGCAAATTCCAAGTTTGGGAATTTCAACTCTCAGTGTATAATACTTAACAATAGCTATAGCCTTAATCAGTTCCATGTTTATATAACCATTATGGGTAAGCTTAAAATAATTGATTCCTCTTTTGTCAGCTTCAGTTCTTATACCATCTCCTTCTCTAGTTTCTCCTTTCCTTTTTTATGTTCACCTGGAGATACCAGCTGCATTTCCTTCTAGTCAGAAGTGGCTGAATAGCCTTTCTCACCACCTTTTTTTACATCATAATAAATTGCAGGAATGGGAATAGTTTCCATTTCTTCTGCTTCTTTATTAGGAGTTTGTCCATTTTAGAAACCTTCTCAGCTTTAGATATAGTGATTCCTCTTATTAGTTATACCTAATTTACCTCCCCTTCCCCAAGCCTGTCTCCACTGCCTCAGAGGTAGATGGCAACCATTAAAGATGTAACATGTGGCCAGTCAGGCAACAGTCCATTTATTTGGTGAGAAGCTTGGCATGGCAACATCTGTACTAAGAACATCAACATCTGCTCTCACAGAAGGCCACTAAATCACAGAAAAGAAGATGGGTCATAATTTAAAATATCCAGCGTCCCACAGCAGAGCTGCAATACTTCTTCCTTCAAGAAAGGAAGAGCATATAGTTGGTTAAATGATGCAGTTCATCCCTTTCCCAAAAAAGGTGGGATAAGGTGGCACCAAAGACCACTCTAAAAGTTTACACATTTGAATTCTGTTGCTGCTGAGTATGGATTGATTGGATAGAAAGTCCACAATCCATGGAACAGATTGCAAAAGTACAGCTCCCAGGTAAAATTTTAAGTATCTTAAAATACTTTTAAAAAGCTTGTTCAACAAAGGGTAAATGAGAATGGAGAAGCAGTCAATCAAGTCAACTGATTTTGACTGTTCTTGGCCATGATAACTTGTATTTTATGCTTACATCTGAGGAGTTAGACTTGTGTAGATTTGTAAAGAAATAGTACAGATGTCCTGGAATTAGCATAAAAACATTGAAGAAGTCACAACATTGTCAACTTTGAGAAATCCTGTAATAGAGCATAGAGCCGTGATGGCGAACCTATGGCACGCGTGCCCGAGATGGCACGCAGAGCCATGTTGTCCGGCACGCGAGGCATCACTCATTCCTCTTCCGGGTTTCCAGGGCATGCATGCGCACAAGCCAGCTAGTCTGCTGATTCTGGCACCGCCAGGGAAGCAGCAACACGAGAACTGTTGTTGCCAGGGGTGAGGGGATTGCAGCCCCAAGAAAGCCCCAGAGGTAACGCCACTTCTTCCTGGTGGCTGGCGAGTGGGGCGGCGATTCTCCTCCTGAATCCCAGCCACAAGCGGGCAGGGTGAGAACCGCCTCCTCCCATCGCCCGCTGAGAACAAGCAACGATTCCCCCGCTTCTTTCCTAGAATGCGGAGCTTTTCTCACCCTGCTGCTTGCAGCTAGGATTCTGGAGGAGAATCGAGGCCCCCCCACCCTGCCATTCACCAGGAACAAGCAGAGTTGCCCGTGCTACTTTCCAGGCGCTACAAAGCTGCACTTCTCCTGAATCCCAGCCACAAACGGCAGGATGAGAAACGCTGCGCAGCCCAAAGAAAGCCCCAGAGGTAACACCGCTTCTTCCTGGTGGCTGGCGAGTGGGGCAGCGATTCTCCTCCTGAATCCCAGCCACAAGCGGCAGGGTGAGAACCGCTGCCCCCTCCCCTTGCTAACCACGAGGAAGAAGTGGCGTTACCTCTGGGGCTTTGGGCTGCGCAGTGTTTCTCACCCTGCCGTTTGTGTGGGCATTGCTATAACTTTCAAATGTAGAATATATTTTTCTGAAATGAACCCGGTCTTTACATTGTTTTTGCCTTGCCGCCTACAAATACAATGCTTTGGCTGAAATATCTGAGACACGTAACAAAAATAGATATGTTTAGTTCTCTCAGCTAGCAGATCAGTAATGGTAGTCAGAATTAAAATTGAATTTAAACAAGTAGCTTTTTGGGTGCTAATCGTGATGCAAAAGGATTGACATCAGAAGCGCAATACAATTTACAGCACAGTGTTACAATGACCGCCCCTAGCATAATTTAAGACTGATTAGGAAAGTCTGTTCTATCTGTCTATTTCCCCATGCTTACAGGTGAGGTTTTTTCTTTACTCTTTACAGTACTTTCTGGACTGAGCATGTGACATTACACTATCATTTTTTGTTTCCTTTCTCGCCATCTTTGATGCATATTGTTATATAAGTTGGATATATTATAACTGGGATGTCAAACTCGTGTCATCATGGTGTGTCATGTGATGTATCACAACTTTCCCCCCCTTCACTAAAATGGGCATGGGTGTGGCCAGTGTGTGACGCATCTGGCCCTGGGCCATGAGTTTGACGCCCCTGTAAGCCCATTGTTAATAGAGCTTGGGAGGGGCAGTAAAATCTTGTCTCTTTACCCAAGTCATTTAAGAGTTTTACATATTTTAAACAGTTCATTATACTGTGTGTGTGTGTGTGTGTGTGTGTGTGTGTGTGTGTGTGTGTGTGTGTGTGTAATGGTTTAAATGGCTTAACATATTTTGTATCCTGCTAGTTGTAACTTATTGTATATACTGTAGTAAAGCAAATAATAGCTTGTCACATGGTAAACATGGCCTGTATTTTGGCCACAACTTTATTGCAAATCACTACTGTGTGGCTGATTATGCAGAATCCCAGCAGTTTGATGCCTTCATTTTAATGGTCATGCTGGATTTTATCAAGCCACAATGTCATAGTTGTTCTACAAGTAGAAATTGGAGGAATGAAAATGGGGAATGAAGTTGAATGTGATGATATAGAAGAGAAAGAGCAGATAAAGGTCTTACAAAGTTCTAGGATTACTGCCTTGTCCTCTTGTCTAACTTGTGCCAACCATAATAGTAAATTTCAAAATTACAAATAAATAGATCAGTTGCGACAAGTAGCAACAATGATGTATTTATGATAAAGTAGCAACAGTAGTTTACTGGAATATCTGCAAGAAATATTACTTGCTCACAAGCTAAAACTGGCGGGACCATAGAACAGACAAAATATTAGAAAAAGAACAACAATGGCAAAGAAAATAAATTTGGAAAGGAACAGAAAGAAGGGGACATCAGTTCCCCAGTTGCCTCTTCTTTCAATATTTATTGTCTGATATAAATTCTGTCATAGAATTTTATGGTGGGTCTAAAGTATTGTCAATATATGTCAGTACAGTAGTCTTCCTCAAACATGTGAAAAATAGTAAACACCTGCTGAACACTTAAGTTGTGAGGAGTTTCATTGTTACAGGTAATACTCAAAATTTTGGCCACTTGTGACAGAAGTTCCAGCACCTCCATTGTTACATGAACAAAATTCAGGCACTTGGCAGCTCACCTGTACTTGTAACTGAAGGGGCACTTCAACTTCTGCTATCTATCTGTCTCTCCTCCCCCATGTATACTCTTTCTGGTTGCCTACACTCTGCCTTGCAGGGCAGTAAGCAGCCTTCTTTTCCACTTTCCTGCACCAACCTTTTGCCTTTTATATCCAGCAGGTACGGCAGAAATGCCTCACTGTCTTTGCTGTCTCATTTTTGACCCATCTTCTCCAATGAACATTTTCCTACATGTGGTTTTCTGAGAGTACTGTCTTTCTAAAACTGTGCTGCCTTCAGAAGCTGGAAAACTTTCTGAAGGCAAGCACAGCTTTCTGAAAATGGTGCTTAGGGAGTCACATATAGGAAATGTTCATCAGAGAAGCCAAATCTAAAAAGGAGACAACAAGGGCAGCGAGCCACTTCTAGTTTGGCCAGGGCAGTTGAGTGCCAAATGTTGATGCATGGAAGTTAGAGAGAAGGCAACTGAAGAAATGAATGCCTGCTGGAACTTCATGGACTTTGTGGCTTAGTGCTATTTTACTGGTAAGCCATGTACAGGAAGCCGGAGAAGCTGAAGCATCTGGAGTAGCATAATGGCACTGTCTGAAAAGGCAGCAGCAAAGGCAGTAGGTTGCTTTTGCTTCAGCTGGGTGCAGAAGGCAAAACGTCATTGTCAGGAAGTGAGAGAGATGACAGTTGAGTGGTTGATGGCACTTGTTGGGCAGGCTGGACTGGTTGAGGCTTCCTGAGACTGCGTGGTTCTGAGGTCGCTTACCACCCAACAAGGCAGGGTTCAGAACAGCCAAAGGGCAGAGTTTCAGGGGAGTTGGAGGCAGTCCCTTACCTTTTTGAGGCTCAGGGTTGGGAAGGATCAAGCTCAGAATAGCTTCAATTAGGGTAGATAGTCAAGTAATGACCCTTGATTTTCAGCTAGTGATCCCAATGGTGAATGCCAGAATTGCCATTGTAAGTCCATGTTGTGCGATATCTTGGGTTTATGACAGCACCAATTTATATCAATCTCAATCCCAGCTGTGACTGTATACCAAGACCAATTGTAATGTAAGTGCAGGTCCAAAAACATTTTATGGAAATTAAGAAATATTTATTATAAATGAAACTTTAAGCATAGTGTCTTTGATGTGATGACTGCTGGATGTTGCTCTTTTGAATTAATTTTATAACTTTCTCCCATTTCTTAATATGAATAAAATCATGTAAATAAAATTTATAATTCCCTGAGTCATATTTTTACCCTTCAGAAAATAAGGCACTATGTCTTCTGGTGCACACTTTGAATTTTGAGAACACATTTGTGGGTGATCACACAGGATGGTTGCCAGTGGGAGACTGATCTGTAGACCAAGTATCCATTACATTTTGATGAGTACGGCCAGTCCTAAAATATCCATTCACCTGAAGGCAAACTAGTGAGGCACAGTTCCTTTTAAAACTCTCTTACTATTCTAGTATAGTTCCCTTTTTTTCTGAGCAGTAGACATACTTGTAAACTAATGAATAGGCTGTAGCCATAAGGAGTTAAGAGGAGTTGGAGAAACAGATACAGGTATATATGCTGATAAGCTTGGCAGTACTGCGGATACTACATAGTTCACCTGGGGCTCTACTAGCTGTGCAGAGAATAAAGTAGAATGCAGGATTTCTGCATTGGGCTATATGTAATAATAAATAATTTGTTCTCAAACAATGGAACGTTCTGTCCTTCTCTTCGAATCTTCCAAGTCATTGGGAACAGATTTTTGGAACATGGAGTGCTAAACTATCATTTGCTTCATCAAGTTTTATTGAAGTAACCAAAGTTTGTTATATTTGCTTATATCATATAAACCATGGCTTATAAACAGCAATATCTTGGTAATTAAAACCACTGGATTAACATGATATCCTATTTTGATAAACAGCCCCTCTTGAATTTCAGTTATTAATTGGAATTGTGTATCTCACAAAGCAGTAATGTACTTAATTTTTGGCTTTTTATGATTATATCCATGATGGTATATAAATAATTATTATGAATTTTCAATAAACCTTGCCAACTGTGGATTAGGGCTGCATGTAAACCCAAGTGCTGAGCTATTGTGCTAATTTATGCTTCTGTTACATCTGAGCTAAGAAAATTAGAATTTTTTTGAATCAACAATTCCCATTCTTCTTTCATATGCATTACTACATTTTCATTAAAACATTTGAGGATTGCCACATAACTTCCAATGCCATGCATGAAATTCCAACATTAAATATAAATTAATGTCTTTAATGAAAATGACAGAAATTAACCCCAAATCATATAACAGGTTTGCATTAGCATATATGTGAAAGCACAAAAACTTGTTGGCTAACCCCAGATTAAATGAATCACATTATGTCTTTTGCATGTTATATGAGCTGGGCTATTATCTTGAAACATCATGTGTGCTTGTTTGTTTTGGCTTAGCATTGTTTGCAATCAAAGCCATTCTGATTTATTATTCATAGTTTAGCATTTTATCTAAAGTTTTCTACAGAGTGACATTCAGACAGAAAAATATATACAATGGGATCATGATTGAAGGGTCAAAGGGGGGAGGGTTCTCCTTTAAAGTGAGAATATGTCATCCATGTAGCATTGAAAATGCTATAAATACAAGGGGGATTTTGCCTATTGCATGTACATTTACTATATCAAGGTCCCTAAATCAAGCTTTCACTATACACTTAAGTTCTGTTAAACAAAGGTCTCCAAATTTGGCAACTTAAAGACTTGTGGACTTCAGCTCCCAGAATTCCTCAGCCAGCCATGCCAAGTTGCCACATTTGGAGACCCCTGCTGTAAAATATTATCATTAGGGATCCTGTTATCAACAGTAATTCTTGCATATTTATTTAAAGGTAGAAATAATGCAGTATTTATCTGTAGTTGAGGGAGTCAGAGATCCCTCTATATAGAGAGTCATAGATCCCCTCCAGCTTCAGTCAGTAATATTCTAAGTAGGTGCCCAGCTGCTTTACTTCTAGGAATACACTGAATTTGACATTTTTTTTTCTGTATAATCCTTGACCTGATTTGCCCAATTTTCATTGGTTGAGTTATTCTCCCATACTATATTTGGTTCCATCCATTTCTGTTTTAAGACAATTATCTTGCTATTATAGAAGGAAACAATTAGACAGATTCTTGAGTTCCTTTACATAATTTTTTTCAAGAATCCTGTTGGAAAGAATAAAAAGCTTCTACTGCATCTAAACCACAGTCTGAAACAGTGGTTCTTGGCTATAGTATTAACCTAAATTAGTGGCTAGGCTTTAGTAGACAGCCATTAATTTACTTGAAACTTAAGGTGGATTATATGAGTAGCTATTGCTCCGACATTTCTTTTATCTCCTGTAGACATGTGAAGGGTATTGCTTTTAAAATTAATGGGCTGGGAAAATATTTAGCCAACTTCACAATGAAAAAATTAAAATGATCAAATCCCAAGTAACCAGTCATCTTTGCAGGAAATGTAGAGATATACTGTATTTTTCGGCATATAAGACACATCTTTTTACCCCCGAAAAGAGGCTCAAAATTTGGGTGCGTCTTATATGCCGAAGGTAGCCCCACCTACTCACTGGCCCCCACCCTTTGAACGTTTTCGCCGAGCTTCTGCGCGTTAGGAGATGGGCTCCAGGAGCAATTTCTTATCTCTGGTTTCTTCTGGTGAAGCTCAGCGAAGAAATGGGAGGGAGTCTGGAGTGCATGCTTCCCCCTCCCCTCCTGAGCTCCGAGCCGAAATGGCGTGCGCACAGAGCGTCTGCTTTGTTCAGGGAATCTTCCTTTCTGGCTGAGTGCAGTGTGTCGGGGCCAGACCGGGCAGCGAGGTGGCATCGGGGGCAGCGCGCAGGAGCCGCTGCGCGAGGAGGGCAAGGAGGCTGCCAGCAGGGTCGCGCTCGCAATCCCACCCCAGTCGCAGTCACGGACACAGACAAACGGCCAACGGTTTCTTCTGATGAAGAGATGGGGGAAGAGGAAACGGAACATCCCCCCCCCTCGCCAGCTTCACCAGAAGAAACGGGGGAGAAGAAAATGCTCCGTATCCTCTCTCTTCCCCCCCATCTCTTCTCCCCAGTTTCTTCTGGTGAAGAGATGGGGGGGGGAGAGGAAACCGAGCATTCTCCCTACCCCCTATTTCTTCTCTGAGCTTCACCAGAAGAAACCGGAGAGAAGACATTGCTCCTGGCGCCCATCTCCTAGCGCGCAGAAGTTCGGTGAAGAATACGGAGCTGCCTGGATAAGGCAGATGGTCTGCCTGCCGCTAACACACAGTTCTTTTGGCTCGGAGCTCAGGCGGGGAGGGGGAAACGTGGCAGCTTGGACTGCCCGCCCGCTGACCTTTCTTTGGCCTCAGAGTCCAGACTCATGCGCCGCAGGGAGGGGGAGCTAACCCGGACTGCACGCCTCGCCCTCCCTGCGGTGCATTGGCCTGTGGTCCAAACCCAAAGAAGGCGCACCGCCCTCTCCCCTGGCCAGATCCATCTCCTGGGTGAGGAGCAGAAGCCGACCCCCCCGCCTGGGCCACCCAAGAAGGCGCAGGCTGGGCGGTGTGCAGATGGCTATCTTAAAAACTTCCAGTGTTGGAGAGCATTTATAACTTCTCAAGGCAAGTTGTTCCATTGGTTAATGGTTCTCACTGTCAGGAAATTCCTCCTTAGTTCTAAGTTGCTTTGCTCCTTGATCAGTTTCCACCCATTGCTTCTTGTCCTACCCTCAGGTGCTTTGGAGAATTGTTTGACTCCCTCTTCTTTGTGGCAGCCCCTGAGATATTGGAAGACTGCTATCATGTCACCCCAGTCCTTCTTTTCATTAAACTAGACATACCCAGTTCCTGAAACCATTCTTCATATGTTTTAGCCTGTAGTCCCCTAATCATCTGTGTTGCTCTTCTCTGCACTCTTTCTAGAGTTTCCACATCTTTTTTACATTGTGCATTCTAACTTCCAACCTGAGGCAAAAAATTTTTTTCTTGTTTTTGGCCCCCAAAATTAAGGTGCGTCTTATATGCCGAAAAATACGGTATATGATTTCTTATATATTCTTTGAAGGATTTTTTTTCTTTTTCCTTGTCTTTGGAAAATAATTGAGATTTAATGTTTTAAAGATTTTTTTAAATAAATAAGTTTGTTTTTACTGTGTGAAGATTAGATGAAAAACTTATTTCTGTTGTGTGAAGGAACACGTGATGGAATAGTTTCTTCAGCTCTCTCACTCTAAATATCTTCATGAATTCTCACACTGTGAAATCATATTTCCAGATTTTCTGATTGATCAAACTTGGTTCCAGAATTCATCTTATAAAGCCTCCTAGATTTTACCTTGAATTGAAGGGGATAGATGAATAGTGGTTGAGGCTAGAAACCAGGACTTTGTGGCTTCTAGTTCCACCTGAGGCACAAAGCCAGCTGGATGTCCTTGTAACGAGGCACTCTCCCTCAGTCCTAGAAAGCAGGCAGTAGCAAACCACTTCTGAGATACCTTGCCAAAATAACTTCAGGAACTTGTCTGGGTATTTACCAAGAGTCAACATGACTTGAAGATATGTATACACACACACACACACACACACACACACACACTTAGTTTCAGATGTCAGCATTT
>JANHFK010000401.1:35473-45753 GCA_036250565.1 Sibynophis collaris
TGGCTGACGGCACCCTGAGGAGTCCCTCTCTGTGGGAGCAAACCGGTCGGTAGGAGGTATTTAATGGCTGAAGGCGGCCCTGTCGCCAATACAGAGTTCGCAGCTGATATTGTACTCATTGTGCGCACAGAGAGAGATATACCTGCCGCTACCTAGGATCGAACTCACAGCCTCCTGGTTGTGAGGCGAAAGCTCCACCTCTAGGTTATATTCTTGGTAAAATAATGTGCCAGGAGTTTCCTTTGCTGCATATGCCAATGGGACGGTTGACATTAAGCCAGTTCTCATAGTAGTAGCCTATCTGGATCTGATCAGGAGGCCAATAACCCTGAGATGTCAGTGGCAGACAAAGATTCGGAGGAGAGCAAGAAGCCTAAATGGCAACTCAAGTCCTCCCGCTTCCCTCCCATCTCCCTCTCCCCACTCACCTTCTGAAGGACAGAGGGCAGCTGGGGCTCCACCTGGGTGCGGACCTGGCACACCGTGCAGCTCAGCAAGGCCACGATCTCCTCGGGCCGCAGGTCGGTCAGGGCATTGTCCAGAAGCAGCTGCGTCAGGAGCAGCTCATGGTTGCTGATCTGACGGGCCACACTCCCCTTCAGCTCCACGGCTCCTCCTTCGTTGATGTAGCCCAGGGAACGCAAGACCTGCAAGTGACCAGAAGTGGAGACTGGAAAAAGCTCAAACAGCTCTACCTCTGGTTTGGGGAACAAAGGAGAACACTCTCCCTTTGATGATGATTCCATGAAATGGATAATAATTCACCCTGGGGACATGCTGTAGCCATAAGCAATAGAACTTAAGACTGATTTACTGCTTCATGGGGCTTTATAGCAGTGGTCACCAACCGGTGGTCCGGGGACCACTGGTGGTCCGCAAGAAAATTTTGGTGGTCCCCAGAAAAATCATTGCATTTTTTAATATTGCACTAAATCGGGGATCCTCAAACTGCAGACCCTGGGCTGGATACGGCCCGCCGAAGCAATTAATCCCGCTTGCTGATGGGACAGGGTCCTTCAGGCACTTAGCTTGGTCACCTGTTTAGTAGCTCCAGCCCTTCCCTCCCTCCCTGGGAGTCTAGGCGCTTCAGCGAGAAGCATGCAAAACTTTGGCCAGGCTCCTTGACAGACAGAGTTTGCAGGGGGCTGATCTAGCACCCAGACTGACTACAAGACGAACATTCAATCTTGGCCGTATTTCAGATTCCTGCCTGCAATGGACAGCAAAGCTAGGGTTGACCCCGGGCACTTCTCTCTGCTAACAGGCGGCCAAGCTAAGTATCTGAAGGACACCATCCCGTCACTAATTCATATTAGTGGTCCGTGGGATTTAAAATTATGAATGTGGTGGTCCCTGAGGTCCGAAAGGTTGGTAACCCCTGATCTAGGGAGTCTATGAAATCCTGTACAATAGAAATGACAACAACAGGATAACTTGGAAGATAATTCCTATTTACAAGAATTTCTACAGGTAATCCTTAGGTTATGATGGCAATTGTTGAATCAGGATAACATAATTTACAGTATTACATCATAATTAAGGCTGAATCAACATGCCCTTTGAAGCTATATTATTATGTGGGATTGTTAATGGAAAGTTATTGATGATAACTATTCTTCCGGGATCAGCCACCAAATTAATTCATTTATTTATTCCATTTACTCATTCTATAGTTCTCCCGTCCAGTTTGCTGTAAAGTCATAAACTATAAGACTATATCTAAACAAAAGTTCACTTTTCATACTAATCCTGACTATAAATTGTATAATAAACATTTAAATGGTGACATCTTTTCCCTTACAGCCCGGAAGAAGAATCTTCCTCATCCTCAAGTGATGAGGATGAAGATGACAGAAAACAAACTGATGAATTATTAGGAAAAGTTGTATGTGTAGAAACTGTTAGTACGGATAAAAAGAAAAATATTTGGTTTCCAGCTTTGGTAAGTACTTACTTTCTGTATTGTTTTATTTTTTTCCAAAAGATAATACAGTCTTAGAAATAAGATTGCAATATCAGTGCTTTGATACAAAACAAATAAATGCAGAATAGCACACAAATTATTATATATGCAGGAGATTACATTGATAAAGGCCTTATTTTAACCTTTTGATGCTTAAATTGTAAATGTAAATTGGTGTTTGTATGTACTCAATATAGAGTGTATGTTTATGAAAAATGGAACCCTATTTTGACTCATTTTCTTTTTTAAATACTAAATACACTCATATTTTTTGCCGTTGGTCCATCAAGCCACATAGACTATTTAAAAAGGCAAAATCTGCTGTATTATGATACAAAACATGTATTTTGGTGGAATGCTTATATTCAGAGATGGTGTAACCTGGGATGCAAATAGTAGGTTGAGCTTTTAGGATTGTGTTGCCGATGCAGTCCCAACAGAAAGGACTTCATGCATATAGCATACACATAGATGATGTGAGGAGGCCCTTGAAACAGCTGCACCAAGGCTTGAGGAGATAAATTCAGAGAGATGCTTTAATCACTTTACACAGCTTTATTAATTGCTGGCTTAAATCTTCCTTGTGGTTTTTCCATGGTTAGGCAAAGGACTTTTCTTATGCTTTAGGTAATTATGTAATAATAAGAGGGTGTCATTAGTAGAAATAAAGAAGTAGGTCAAATAAGTATATTTTATGCTACTGAGAGTTGGATAAGTTGATCAGGACGAAGATAGCAACAGTAGTAAGGAGTAAGTAGAACTTCTTTCTGTTTTTTGAGATGATCTTAAAAGCTATCATACCATTGCCATATTCACTGGGAAGCGGCAGATAAATAAAAGACTGGAAGAAAAATCCTGGAGTACATTTTAAAAAGTTATTTCACTTTAGTCTTAGAATACAAATTTGAAGCATTACCATATCTACTAGGTCACTTATGAATCAGACCTCTAAGTTTGGTAATTTGACTTTATAACCATTAAGTAATAGTAGGGTTGCATGGCTGGAAATTTAATTTAGATTAACCAGGATCTTACACTTATATATATGCTGCTATGAAATAGTAAATTTTAAATAATAGCTTAATACACTTGAGATTACAACAAATTGTCCAGAGTGCCCAGAAATGTATTAAATGCTGGCAGAAATATCATATGCATTTGAGGATTGCCATATGTTGAGATAGCTTACTAACATACCTTTATTTGTGTCTAACTTCCACTTCTGCACCATCCAGAAAAGTAGGGAAATTTTATTATTATTATTTAGTGCTGAATTTTGGAGAAGTAGAGATTGCAAGAGACTTTTTTCTTTTTCACTTTACATCCGGATTTGGTGAGAGGGAATTCCACTTAAAGGAATGCTGTTTGTTTTCTTCTCTGAAAAGCAGGCAAAAGTAAAAGAAAACACCCCTCTGCTCAAACTCATGCTTCATCCAGAGGCAGACAACCTCTTTTCTCTTGATCAACACAGGGCTTTTAGGAAAATAGAAGCTGCAGTGCCTCAAGTTTCTTGTTTTTTCATTTCTCAGATAAAATTACTTTCCCCCCTCTGCTGTGTTGTCAGATGGCAGAGGATAATGGAGGCCAAGGCTTTTGTCTTTCATGCAGGAAACAATTTAAAGAACACCCCACCCCCAAATTACTTGAAATATCTAGAGTAGTTGGGAAAGGGTTTTTTTGTATGCTGAACATCCATGCCAATAACAACCAGATGTGTAGACCTTACGATATCCATACAAATACATTTTTGTGATCTCTTACATAATATTAAATAAAGTTTCTGTAATAATTTAATAAATCTTTTTATTTCTTTACAGGTGGTTTGTCCAGATTGTAGTGATGAAGTTGCAGTAAAGAAAGATAATGTTCTTGTTCGTTCTTTCAAGGATGGAAAGTTGTGAGTGAAAATGTTTGATTTAATTACTATTTGTCTAAATACTATGATGTAACTAACAATAATGGCAGATGGACACAGATTTGTTTTATTCATGAGAATGAAGAAGAGGGATAGAATGAGCAAAATAATTCTGCATCTTGCCTTCTACTTCACAGAGTGTATGGATATATGAATACAGAAAAAGTGTGCCATTTTGTGGTAATATTGAAGTACATGGATAGAATATTTCTACAATTTACATGTTTTTTCTGCTATAGGATTTCTAAACAAAGTGTTTTTATTCCCTTGTATAATATGCTTATAAATAATTATGATAACAACAATGTGGTATTATTTTAATCAGTTTAAAAAGTGCCATACAGGTAGTCATCTACTTATAACCATAATTGGGACCAAAATTTCCATTGCTAAGCAAGGTGATTGTTAAGTGGGTTGTGCCCAATTTTATAACCCTTTTGCCAGATTTCGCTTTGTTGTTAAGTGAATCACATGGTTTAAGAAAATCAGGCTCCCCCTTTTGACTTAAAATCATGGAGCTCTGCAACTACTATATGATTTCAGGAAAAGACAGCTGATTCTATTTCTCATTAGCATGTGGGTCACCCAGCCTAGGACACCACAGTCCAGTCATGTAATTTTTCGGTAAAGTCCATTGAATTGAATGACTTTAGTGTAAACTAAACTTAGACTTTGTTATAAAGAAACCTATTTTGAAGTAGATATAAATATAATTGTTCTACTAGGCAGTTATCTGTGTTTCATCATTAGGAAAACTGGGTGTTCCCCTTCCTGTTTTTTCATTCTGAGTTTGGATTTATAGCTCTTATATTTTTATTCTTCTTGTTTAAGAAAACATTTTAGCATTATTTAAAATTGCAGATAATAAATCTTAAATTTCTTTTTCTAGCAATAACTGACAAGATCTACACAAAGTAGTTTAAGACATAAGAATGTCTTAAAGTTTTCAATTTTTTAAAAAAACTGTTTGCTTTGTTCATTTTACAAAGAAATCAAAGAGATTCACATTTTATGGATAATTGATTATAAAAGATTGCTTCATTTAAATGAAGATTGCTTTATTGTCAAAATACTTAAAATGTTTATTTTTTAAAATACTGTTATCATAATTTGTTTAGCTCTTCAGTATCAAGAAAAGATGTACGGGAAATTAGTGAGTCTTCACCAAAACCTGATGCTGCATTAAAACAAGGTAAAAATTAACTTCAAAATTAGAAAAGAGGGACTGTGTTTAATCTCAGTTATAATTAGCTAGAAAAGAAATGAGTTAGGGTTAGACAAAACTGAGAATTCTGAAAAATGTTTTCAGCAATGTCAAAAATATCATGAGTCAATAATTTATTTTATTATTTTATATTATATTTTATTTTATTATTTTTTCTTTGCCTTTCAATCAGAATTTCTTTACTTTTATAAGTGTGGGCATAAGGGCCACAGAGAATGCCTTATGAGAGAAAATAGGTAGTATTGGTCTGAGATGTGGAAAAAAAAAATCAGATGCCAAAATCTAAATATTAACCTTTTCCTGGATCGAGTGGATTGGATTTTCTTTCTTTTTAAAACTGCACCATGCCTATTTTAGATTTTATACTACAACTTTTATGTGCTGCTTGTCCCAAAATGACAGAAAATTATGCCAGCAGTTTTCAGCGGTTGTGCTGCCTACTCTTCACCATTAAATAAAAGAGTCTATCAAACCTTGATACTATATCTAAGTTTACTGCATAATTAAAAACAGAGAGAATCAATAGTAGAAATGAAGCTATAGTAATTAAAGAATTAAAACATTTTAATGCTTAAAAACAATTTGAGAAACTCTATACCTAGACATATTTATGCCAAAAGCAGTGTCTTTAATTGGTACCTTAAAAGATGATCAAACATGGCAAGGTTAATAATTGCAACCGAAAGAGCCATATTCCTTATTGCTGTCAATTATACTTTAGGAAACTGAAGAATTTTAATTAGTAACTTTCATCTTTGTAATAAGGGATATTTTCATGGAATGAAGTATTTCTTCAGGTACTTGAGTCCCTATAGCTATTTAGAATTTTGTTCAGCATAATAAGGACAATGTCTTAGAATGAGAAGAATAGAAGTATAGAAGAAACTCTGTCTTAATTACGGGTAAGAACTTGCAAGCAAACTAGGAAACGGAAAACAAGTCAAACTTCTTTAGAAACCCTTTAGAATTTTTTTAAAATTCAGACATAAGCTACTGTTAAGCATTTTTTGACATTCATACAGTTAAAAAGAAGGAAAAAAACCATATTAAGTCTCTAAGAAAGGTCATTGTATTCTAATAAAATTAATTTATTTACAGTTTTTGATCAGGCCTTAGAGTTCTTCAAAAATAGAACTGTCCCTAGTAATTGGAAAACCGAGTTGAAAGAAGAAAGTTCCAGTAGTGAAGCAGAAGAAGAGGATGAAGATGAAAAGGACAAAGAAGATAATAGCAGTGAAGAAGAGGCAAGTATAATTTTATAGTGTAATAAGTTTGTATTACACTGCATATGTCAAAATTTGTATTTGTAAATCTTACTAGTCATTTCTGTCAAGCTTCGTACGAGCCATAGTGAAAATCAGTATTTGACCAAAGAGAAATTCAGTGAAATCCTCTGTCACTTGGAGAACTTTACCTGGATGCTTTATTCAAGAATAATAGCTTGAATAATAGAAGGAATATGTAAATATAGAGCTAATGAAGTCATCTTTGCAATCATAGTTATGGGTTGACGTCTTGAAATATCAGCAAATGTTTATCAGATTGAAATTCACAATAAACCATATTGTTTTTTAAAGGAGAAAATGTTATTCCCTGTTCACAGCTTTAATCAAATAACATTCAACAGATTAAATTGCATTTAGTCAGATATAATTGTACAGAGTGTTTGTTTTGACACTCTACAACTTCAGTCCTGTAGAAACTTTCCTACGAGTAATTCCAAGAAAGCAATACTAATTTCTCACTAGAACTTCATAAGATTGTAATTTTATGTAATTTAAATATTTTGAAATGAAATAGATTTGAAAAAAGAATATTAGTTTAAAGATAAAAAATAATATTGTACTTTAGAGTAAAACTAGTGTGATGATGATGTTTTATTTCCTTGTTGGTTTTTGAGATAGCAGGCTATGTTAATTTGTTTTCTTTATTTATTTCATTAGGAAGAAATAGAACCCTTTCCTGAAGAAAGAGAGAACTTTCTGCAACAACTCTATAAATTCATGGAAGATAGAGGTGAGCATTTCATTAGGTTTACTGTACAGCTTGTTTAATTATATGAGAATTTACTATAGTTATGAATCACATTGCTTTTCATTCCTGTTGTTCCTTTTTAAGATTTGCATTCTTAGTTAATAAAGTGTATACATAGGAATCAAAGGTAATTACAAATAAGGCAGCTTATTGTTAAAGTTAAACTTTAAAACATTAATTTAAAAGGCTACATTTAAAAAAAAAACCCTCTCAAATGTATTTATATAATGTCTGCACAACTTCTAAGTTATCAAAACCAAGCCTGGCCCACTAAGCTAGTACTGTCATCTATGAAGTGTCTTTTTCCCAATTGTTGCAGACCTAAGCAGGCAATTAAAATAGATTATCCTTGCTAGCTCCTATATTTGGCAAATAAAGAATTATGGGGATAGGAAGGAAAATCATCCATGAATGATTTATTCCAATTCCTTTCCCTTCTGAGGTCTTCCCATGGTCCAGATCAGATGGGATGTTGGCAAGAATATTGTAGGACAAATATGAATTCTCTGGTTATTTGCCAAATGCACATTAGCAAACACAGGATGTTAGCCAAAATTTTGAATAACATGACTTTGTGTTAGTTTTGCAAATATCTTTTATCATAAGGTGCTGCTAAGCTCTACTTTGTTTTGACTACCTCTGGACCTCATAGGTACAAGCTTCTGTAATCATTTGGATAATTATTTTGTTATAAATATTGTTATGTAGCTTAATTGGGAAGACAAAGTTTAGTTGAATAGTCTACACATTTATTTGGAATAAATAGAACTGAACATGGTTGTGATTATTTTTGGCTAAATATGCATAGAATATATGTTACATAATGCACTTTTTGGTATATAAGACCCCCCCCCCCCACTGAGGGTGGAAATGTTGGTACACTGAATACAGCCATTTTTCGTCTCCCGAAACCCCACCCCGTGTATTCCATTTTCACCAAAACAGGCCTGTTTTTCGCAAAAACGGGATGCACAGAGAGCTTGGGAGGCCTGCAGAGTGCTCCTGGGGGCTGGGGAGGGCAAAAATGTGACGTGTGGGGGGTTTGGGAGACCAAAAAGTATTTTTCTTGTTTTCCTCTTCGAAATCTTGGTGCGTCTTATACTCCGGTGCATCTTCTAGTCCAAAAAATACGACAATTTTTGTGTGAGACTAAAGTTCTAAATTGATTTATTTTCAGTAAAGTTAATATGAAGAATTCTCACTATGTTCAAGCACTTAATTCAAAATATTTTCTTTCATAGGGACTCCTATTAATAAACGACCTGTCCTTGGATATAGAAATTTGAATCTCTTCAAATTATTCAGACTTGTTCATAAACTTGGAGGCTTTGACAATGTAAGTACTATAAACTATGGTAAAAAGAAAAAAATAACAATCTAAAATAACAATAATAGTATCACTTTATACAGCTATAAAAGAATTGTATAGAAGATGAGAACATAACTTTTAAGTGCAGTTGTGTATATTTGTTTTTCTTATGGAAAGAATGTAACACAGTATTTGAATAACATTTTCCCACTTGTGCTAGATACATTTATAGAGATAACTGTATATACCACAAAAATGTCATTAAACAAATATTACAAGATGCAATCCTTTTTATATACGAAAGAAGTCATAGCACTAGAAGAATAACATCTAAAGGAGCATTAGATACTTATACAGCAAAGTTGTGGCTAATGGCATATGGACTGATTGTATTTTGTGCTTTTTGCAAGAATAGCAATTGCTTAGAATTTGGTTGATTTTATGTTTTGTCGCACAGTCAGATGTTTAGACTGGATTTGGCTATTTTTATCTACCTATCAACTCCTTCCCAAGGATCAGAGATAGGCAAATATTATTTAATGGTATTAAAGTATCATTGCAGGATGAAAGCTGTTCCAAGTAAAACTGCCTTTTGCAATTGACTGATGGTGAATATGTCAATGCCAATAGCATTTCAAGTGGTGCTCCATTTGTTTGGAATTGTTTACAAGGTGTCTATTCATTGATAGTACTATTGGTACTATCTTTTAAGTTTTTTGTGACATATACAAAAATGTGAAATTCAGCCAGTTCTTTAGGTGGTGCTGGCCTTCATATGCATTGAGTTCTTCCCAAGAACCTAGGATGTTGTAATATATTGGAATTGCAATTAGCATGTGGAAATGTTGTCAATGTGCATATTTGCTAAATGTTGATAATTACTGGGACTGCTTCATGATTTTTCTACATATATTCTACAGTAATGCTTTTATTGCCATTAGTTGTTTCTAAACATTTGATGATCCAACTATGTGGTAATGAATTGAAGAACTTTTTATAATCAATCAAAACAATATGTAAATTGTTTTTTGACTTTTGCAATTCTCCAGGACCATTTTATGGTGATCTTTTGTTTTTCCTGTTATTTCATTTCTATTCTACTAAAAAAAAAAAAAAATCTTCTAAGTCTTGAATGCCTGCGAGTAATATAAATATTGTAGGCAAACATGTTGTTGGCCTATAGCCATGATGTCAGACCTATGGCACATGTGCCACAGGTGGAATGCAACGCACTCTCTGTGGGCACGCAAGCAATCGCTCCAGTTCAGCTCTGCCACGCACGTGCCTCCTGCCGGCCAGCTGGTTGTAAGGTCTCTGTCACGCTTGCATGGGAGGCAGGGCATGTGTGGGGGGCCATGCGTGCATGCACATGCAGGGCCCTTTTTGCAATACTTCATTATGATGTTTAGCTATAATTGGATGCAAGGTAGTCAGCTATTCGAGGTAATTTTTAGCTTGTTTGTAGAGGCTGCTATTGTTATTATTATTATTACAAATACCCCAACAGCAACCTTTATTTTGTTTACCAATATCCAAAATTGACATTGTACGGTAGTAAATTATTATGTATAATGTAATTTATGATAATGGCAGTTAATTGATACTGCCTTAAAAATATTAAGTAAATAAATGATAGAATTGCAATCTAATATACAGGTAGTCCTTGACTTATGACCACAATTGAGTCCAACATTTCCTTGGATGAGCAAGGCAGTTGTTACAGTGGGGCAAAAAAGTATTTAGTCAGCCACCAATTATGCAAGTTCTCCCACTTAAAAAGATGAGAGAGGCCTGTAATTGTCATCATAGGTAGACCTCAACTATGAGAGACAAA
>JANHFK010000401.1:61056-72464 GCA_036250565.1 Sibynophis collaris
AAATGAACATTCTTGATTTTAGTTAAATCTTTGTATCTTCCATCTATAATTGCTAATCATTCTTTATCACTCAATAGTAAAAAACAAACAAACAAAAAACCCTTTCTTTTTAACTTTATTAGAAATATATTCTCGGGAGATAATATTGCCTGATGGACTGTTGGGATTGCTTTTACAATCCATGATTTTGCAAGCTTTTATTTGCAACAAGGAATCTTAGAAATTAACAAGAAAAAGATATAATATATATTACATTAGTCTCATCTTTTTCTTGTTGAGGTTAATTTCTAAGATTATATATCTGTCTACATAGGGCTGGAGACATATCTTGCAGATTCTCGTTTGGCTTTTTTTCTGGATCCAGAATTTGGAGCCAAACATTTTTATTATAACTTAATAATAATGTTTTATTATAACATTTTTATTATAACTTAATAATAATGTGGCACACATAAGCTAGAGTACTACTGAATACATACTGCAGCCTGGGAATTTGCTTTCATTAACAGAACTGAGCTCTTAATAACAAAACAACTCATTCTTAGTTTCCTTTCCCATCCATTTGCCTTTATTTTCATTGCTAGAAACATTTTATTCATTTGTTGTTTTAAATAGTTGGGCATAACACAAGAAAAAGAAAAGTACTCAAGTTGGCCAGAATAAAATAAAAATAAAATTCTCTTTTGGGTCAGTATTTTATTAGGCCATCAGTAGGGCAACATGTTGAACAAAACAAAGGAAGGTATGAGGATAAATAGTGGCGTAAATACCAGCCCATGGGTCTATGTAACTGCATTTTGAGAGAATGTGGGAGTGGCCTTTTAAGTACAATAGCTCCATCAGTTGCTAAGGTTTATGTTATATTCCTAATTTTTCTAAGAGCTGATGGATAAACAACAAGCAGTGTTTAAAAATGTAAAATTTAGTAGTAACCTAAATCTGATGCATTGTTTCCAATTAATTGCAAATCAGCTAGGCAGGAAGTAGCTCCAATTCCATTAGTTGGCCATTCTCATTTCATACTACCATAATACTAAACTATTGTCATGGTATAAGGATTGAATTATCAATTAACACAATCTCATTCATATAGCATATAGCTTTAGGTATTTTAAAATAAGACTTAAAATAAAGAAGAAGGAAACGGGAGATAAATTCTATATGTTGTTTTTAGATCTTTTTAGTATTCTTTAAGAAGAGTATTTATGATTTCCAGTGTCCAGTACTGAGAATCACTTAAACAGTTCTACATACTCAATGGCAATTTTCCCTTTAGTTTTTAAAAATATTTGAACTTTTATGCTTCCTCCTTTGCCTGGATCAGCAAACCAATTTTGCAATGCTGTACTTTTTTATATTGTAGTATGAGAAAAATACTGCAATACAGGGTTTCCTGTTTAAAAGCATTTTAAATAAGAAAAGGTATTTAAGTGATCCCCAAATATTTTCAGTATATTGAACACTTTTAACACTTGTTAAAAGTGTTAACTTTTAGTTAAATGTCAATAGTACTAAAAATATTAAAGTACAGTTTGATCTCTTTCGGGAGACTGGTTGTATTACTAAGAAAGAAATGTGTATTAAAATAAATGTTCATAACATAACTGGTGGGAGAGAGCTATTAAATTGTGTTAAATTAAAAGTTGGGGTTTTTTTGGGGACAAATCAAAAATTACAGTTTAGATTTGTCATTTCTACCGCAACATTTCTATTGTTAATTGTAATCTGTTCAATCATGCTTATTGTGGGTTGAGATTCTCTTTAACTTAATGCTCAGTTATTAAACATAATTGTTTTTAATGCCATGAGTTAAATACATTACTAGAGAAAAATATATAGAGAGAATATAAAGTGGGGGTGAACTGCAGAAGTAACTATAGCTTGGTTCTCTGTTCATCATAACTATTATCCAGATTAAGAATCAGACTAATTTTTTATACAGGTAGTCCTTGATGTACTATTGGTACCAGAATTTCGGCTGCTAAGCAAGGTGGTTGTTAAGTGAGTCACACCCAATTTCATGATCTTTTTTGCCACATTGTTAAGCAGATCACTGCAGTTAAGTGAATCATGCAGACATTAAGCAAATGTGGCTTCCTCTCTTAGCTTTGGTTGTCAGAAGCTGGCTGGGAAGGTTGTAAATGGTGACCACAAGACCTTGGGACATTGCAACCATTGTGAAAACATGCCAGCTGTCAAGTGTCCAAATTTTGATCATGTGACTCTGGGGATGCTGCAATGGTCATAATGTGAGGACTAGTTATAAGTAACTTTTTTCCGTACTGTTGTCACTTTGAATGGTCACGAAATGGATGGTTGTAAGTCAAGGACTATCTATACTGGGCAAAATAATGTGACTTCAGCAGAAGCAGGCACAGTTCACTGCCATCTAGTGTATTCATTTCTGGTCTAGCCAATCAAATGCAGACCTTAATTTTGAGTTCTTTTCTTTCCCAAACTGAAATTCAGTAAAAAAAATAAAGCCCCTGTCCAGCATTTAATAGGGATGGAAACCTATAATGAAATATTTCTTACAAAGTCTGAAAACACAATAAATGCAGTACTGAGTTTTAAAGTTTATATTATTTTGAAACTCCCAATAATATTCCTATTGTTTAGAAATATTTTTTTGAGCCTCATAATACTCTGAAATACTCTCTTGAGGCTTAGGTTATTGCTTCAACTCTGACAAATACTAGTTCAAAGTATTTCTGAATGTTCTGATTTTAAACTAAGATATTAATCACAAATAAATAAAATAGAATAAAATAATCAGATGAGCTTTCTAAACAATCTGTTACCGATTGACCCATCATAGTATATATATAGTATACTCTAAAGACAACTCATATGTAAACACACTAAACTGATACAATTTCAAGAGCGAGGGAAACATTCTTCAGCTAAGAATAATTTATCCCCATAGCACTGCAACATACATCTTTAGCTTCCAAAGATAGTAATGAAACATTTTCATTAAACCAAGTCATCTTTTAAAATCTTCCGTAAAATGCCTCTTTTTGTCACTCTGATTGTTTGCTGTTTTCTTGTCAGTTGCCAACTCTAATTAAAAATCACTCATCTTTAAAGGATTTCATATATACATGTATGTATATATATATACACACACATATACAAATGTGTGTATATAGCTATATCTTTCTTTCTATATATACATATAAATATATTTGGAACCTACTATTCTTCACTTTCTGTGCATCCCCAATATTAATCAGTATACACCATTTGGCACTGAACATTTTTTCAATATTTTTATTAACTGACATTTTTTAAACCTTTCAAGCGATGTCACCATTAAGGAAGAAGATGAAGATGAAGAAGAAGGAGAAGAGGAGGAGGAGGAAGATGATGATGATGATGAGGAAGATGACAAAAATGAAGAGGAAGAGTTTGAGTGTTATCCACCAGGCATGAAAGTCCAAGTGCGGTATGGACGAGGGAAAAATCAAAAAATGTATGAAGCTAGTATTAAAGATTCTGATATTGAAGGTGGAGAAGTCCTTTACTTGGTGCACTACTGCGGATGGAATGTGAGGTAATTGAGATTTAGCTAGTGATTACTTCCTTTAAAATACTCTAAAATACACTTGTGTGTTCTAAAACAAATAGAATATTACTGATCTGTAAAGATCATCATACTACTTAAAATTATTTTTATCCTAAGAGCAAAATAGCTTAGTAAATTACCTGTAAAAAAAAATCTCGAGTCAATCTCCTGCCTCAGTTTTATCTTAATATTGAGCAGTGAAATAGCATGTGCATTTCTTATTCTGCTGTCTTGTTATGTTGAACAAAATATAATTAGTTCTTCACATTTTTCAAAACATAAAATCAAACATTTTAACTTGTGGTAGAAGTGAGCTGAGGTTTCATTTGGAAAATCTGGATTAAATTGAATAACCATTCTCTCTGAGTACCTAGAATCTTGATCTATACTTTCATTTGATCAAACTTAATTTCTTGTTGCCTTATATTTCTTAAGAAGATTCATCTTCGCATAATCTTGTATTTCTATGTCTGAGCATCTTCTCTTTATTCTGGCTTATTGCCATAACTTTATTGCTTTTGGGGAAATGGTAAATTTGATATTTTTGCCAAAACATTCTTGTTATCTTTTATGCCATTAACTAAGTATTCCAATCTATGTAGTTCCTGTATTGCTCAATTCTTCATATCTTTCAGACATTTTCTTTATTGAAATGTTCTTTGCAAAGACTTTGTAACTGGCCTTTTGTTTCTGGATATTACTAAATAAGCTCCTTATCATCTTTGCTTACCATCTGCATTACTTTTATCAGTAATTTTGTCTAGGAAGACTTAAGAAAGGCCATGCTAAACTCTGGGTGTTGGCCAAACATGAGTCAGAACTGAAAAACCTTATCATGTTTACATCCTAATTTTTATAACTGAATTGTGCTCAATGAAGTCACCACTAATCAGACAAACAAAAAGCTGGTATTGAAGATCCTGAACGTTAGGATTCTTATTTTCTTTTGCTTTCTTAACTTGTGCCTCACTTACGTTCCTTTTTAATTTCATGGGATATGTATTTCAGAAAAGTAAAGGAATGGATTTTATGTCATAGAATATGTACTTTCAGGATTCAAGTGTGAATGGAAGCCTTCGCACTTGAGTATATATTTTCAGAATGATTTTAATTTTAACGGATGTTGTTAAGATACTAGTGTTTACAAGGGCTTTTATTATTTTTGCTTCTCTTGAGTATGTTGCTGAGATATTGTATACAGTAGGAGATACATACTTTAAAGGCAAAGCAATGTGTTTATAGCAGGATCCAATCTGATTTGTTCACGGGGATCAGAGATTTAGTCTTCTAACCTTTTGACTAGTGCTGGAGCAAATGGTTGTAATTCAGATTTCCCATTGAGGTTGTGTTTCTACCCAGAAAAACTTCTATTTGTACCACAAACCTTAAACATATACCCTGGACTTCTTATCTTAGATTACAAGAATAGAGTAGTGCTTTATTTTGACATAAATCATATAGTAAATGTGTATGTTTGTATGTGTGTTTACATGAATGAATTGCTTTGGTGATTGTATTTCTAACTGCTTGGGTATTTCCTTTATGTTCTCACTTTGTGATAAAAATATGCTACTGTAATTCACTGTATTCTGTGTTCTACCAGAATATTTTAAGATCGCTATATAGATATCTCGCATGATTGCATGCGCCAGATGACTTAGAATGTATGAATTATTCTGATTAAAAAGATTACTCAGCAGTAGTATAACATTATTATTTCATTAGTCTTTTTTAGTCTGGGAGAAGGGGGGAGGGTAGCTAAAAGAATATGTTAATTCTAATTACATCAGTGCTTATTTGGATTGTGTATATGTTGTTGATGGGAGAAAGAATCTAGTGACAATTTGCTTAATTTCCACATCAGAACTATTATAAGTCTTATAGGAAACAGCAATTTTTTTTGTTTGTAATGAAAATAATAGCTAGAGTTCATATTCTGGAACAGATTTTGTAGATAGATTGGATTTTGCCTTTGTCTTGCATTCCCCAGTGTTTTCTCTCCTTCAAGTCTGCTCTAGAATGCCGGTTGCCTGGAATCTGTAAAGTAGATTTCAGATAATGGGTTGAGAAAGGGAACTTCCTTTTGCCTGGTCAAAAGTTTGCTAATTTGACATTGGATTTAGCTCTACAATTTTAATACTGCTAATGCTAATAACATGCTTCATGTTTCTGCTCCATTTTAATAGTAAGCCATCCTGAAATATGTCCAGAATAATAATAATTGTTGTTACATAATGAACATGAAAATATATCAAATTGTTAGAGAAGATATGATTTTATAAAATGTATATTTTATTTAAAAAAAATTGTAGCCTATATTTAATTATCTCCAAAATGTAAGATGTATTTCAATTCTTTCTAGGTATGATGAATGGATAAAAGCAGACAAGATAGTGAGACCAGCAGACAAAAATGTACCCAAAATAAAGCATCGAAAGAAAATAAAGGTAGATTATTTTAGACTGCTGAATTGAAATAGAAATAGAAAGAAATAGAAATAGAAAGAAAGACTGTAGTAATGATTTACTATTGATAGCAGCTGTTCTAGCTGGAGGAAAAAGAGTTACACAGAGACTTCATTTTCATATTTGCTTGTCATGCCGCTCATTATGAAGTAACATATTAGTGTCTTCTGCTGATTTGTTGATAAAGCTGATAATTAATAAATCTGATTATTGTATTTCAAATTATGTTACCATGTTTATTCAGAAACAACAAGTAGTTACTGTACATTGATAATCATTTGGTGAACTACATTATTTCTTTTAATAAGCAAACTTTGTAATATGAAGATTTTTCTTCCCATACATAGCAGAAGTCAGTGATGCAAAAACAAGGCGGTTAAATAACCATACAAAGAGCTAGAACTTATTTAAGACCACATGGTGATCATAATCTATCATAGCTACAGAAACAAACATTATGAATAGACTTGAATCAATTTTTTAAAACCCTCCAATTTGTTCCTCAAAATGAAGAAATTCAAAAATCCTACCCTGCCTATTTGCATAATTATTTTGCCACTGTAAACTTGAATACTTCCCAACCACTAAACATTGCCCTCGAGCTGTTCAAATATTTTCAGTGATTTCCAAGTCATTGAACAGAACTCACCTGTGGACAATAATAATGTGTCTTAATTACCAGTTTGAAAAATGGATACTTAAAATTCTATAAGATGTTAATATATATCAGATAAGAAGTGAAATGGTTCTGCACAATATTAAGGTCTATAAAAGATTTACAAGTATATATTTAGATGTTTCATCTAAACACGTGTCTAGCATCTCAATTAGATTTATTTTATATGAAGTCTTGCCATTTGATTTTGTTTTATTCTCAACGTTCTGTTAACTCTGATATAAGATAAATTATATGGGTATATTAATAGAATATTTCTTTCTTTTAAACTAGAATAAAGCTGATAAAGATGAGAAATATTCCCCAAAAGCATTTAAATTACGTCGTTCATCAAAACCACCATTTCATGTTGGTATATCACCTGAGATGGCATCCAAACCAGACAGCGCTGAAGCCAAAACTTCTGAACTAGCTCCAAATAAATCTTTAGAGATTATTTCTATCCTTAATGGACTGCAAGGTAATGAGCACAAAAATGTATTTCTTTCTGAGAGGAACAATTCCAAGTCCTTGATCTTCGTGACAGTCCAAAGGCAGACCCATTTGTGATTTTTAAGCTGCTCCTATGAGCAGCCATAATTTGAGCAGGATGCATCATCACATAGCTTGTAGTTTGGCATACTCAAATTCCAGCGAATTTGGCTTCCCATGACATGGGAACATTCTGAACTACTTACTCAAGCCTTCTTTGTTTTTTTAAATTAGATTGAACTTCTCTATCATGTTGATAGTTTGGCTTTTATCTCCTTGTTTAAGAATAAATTTATAGTGTACTATGCCAGTGTATTCTTGTTATCTCCTTTTTTTGTTTTTATTTTGTTAGCTTCCTACTACTCTGGATTCATCTGTCCCTGTGTTTATAGTACTAAAATTATAATTCCAATTTTAATTTTGTTAAACCTGAGAATCCTTTTAGTGTTCACTTCTTTCCAATTTTTAATCAGAATTTTAGATGAGTTCAAGGGTCTGTGTTTGTCTATCAGACTTTTGGCTGATTGAAGTGATCTCCATGAAATCCATTTTAGTTGAAAAATTATTTGAAGCAGCAAGTTGCTGAATAAGATGATAAGCCGTAATTTTACTTAATTCTTTGTAGGGCTACACTTTTTTTTGGCCTGGATGGTACATCTTTATGCCTTCTCTGAAGGATGCAGAAAATGTGGCTAATAAATGAGCATGACCTAAATTATTAATTAGTTTTTGAGGTTTGAGGGATGGCTAGAAGGTACAGTGGATGCCTTAAGCCTTGTAGAATTTTCCAGTGCTGAAAAAACAGAGGTAAAACTCTTGGAATCAAGAATGCTTTCTTTTGGTGGAGAAGGGGGATCTTTTTTTCTCATTCACTTCCTTTCTGTATGCAGCATATATCTGCCTTTATATTTCAAAGCATAAAAAATTTCAGAATAATTCTCATTGCTATTGCTTGATTGCCATTTCAACAGCACGTTTCATCACTTGACTTTATTTGTTTAATGAAAGTATGTTTCTTCCTGTACCATATTTGTAATAGTTTTATTATTTGTATTCACATATCCAATTAATATTGAATATAACAAATATTGTTTAGGACACCAAAAGTTGGAATTAACAAAACGTTGTCCCTTCCCAAGAAATGATGTCAAAAAGTGGGTGAAAATCTACGAAAACAAATATATACATATATATTTGTTTTTGTAGCTTTTTGAATATATATATATTTGTTAAAAAATAAATCCAAATAGGGACCCTACCCACAGGGAAGGTAAAGGCTAATTCAGATTTGTGTGAAACATATCTAAATATAGAATATGGATGCTACAGGAGTTGATTTTCTTACTTTTTTCCCCCTCCCATAGCATCTGAAAGCTCAGATGATAGTGAACAAGATGATGACCAAAGTGCTCCAAATGTCTATAGCAATGGGAAGGAGAATCCTCAAGATGAAGCTTTGACCCAAGACAATAATGAAGTTTGTCTGAAAGAGCAAATCAGCTTATCCATGCCAGAAGAGGCAGTAACCCTTGGAGATGCTACAACATCCAAGCCAGTATCAAAATCCCCAGAAAGATCCCAGAAAGAATTGACAGAATTATCTGATGATACTGACTATGATGGTGACCATGCAAGTGCCAAGAAAAGGAAAGAGATAAAAAAGGAGGCAACAGAAAAAATAAAACGCGGTAAACGAAGGTACTGTGTACCTGAAGAATCTTTAAAAACTGGGTCACCTAATAGTAAAGATGAAAAACCAAATGGAAAAGATGTACTTAGCTTGGAAAACAGCAGTAATAGTTCTTCAGATGAAGATGAAGTAAAAAATAAGTTAAAATTAACGCCTAATAAGAAGTATAATGGATTAGATGATAAAAGAAAATCTTTACGGACAAATGCTTTTTATCCTGGGTTCTCTGAAGTGTCAGAGAAGAGAATAAAACTTCTAAGTAACTCTGATGAAAGACTTCAGAATACCAGAGCAAAAGACCGGAAAGATGTGTGGTCAAGTATTCAGGGACAATGGCCTAAAAAGACTCTTAAAGAACTTTTTTCAGATTCTGACACAGAAGCAGCAGCTTCTCCACCCCACGCTTCTCCTGAGCAGGCACCACCCGAGGAGCATCTGCAAACTCTTGAGGAAGAGGATACCTCTTTGTCTGGTTCTAAAATTGAAAGATCTTTGCCATTAAGCACAGATGCAAAACCTGTTGAAGAAAAGCCAGCTGAAACGAACGACAAGAAGGTTGAGTTCCCAAGTAGTGGCAGTAATTCAGTTCTAAACACCCCACCCACCACACCTGAGTCACCCCCATCTGTAACAGTAGCAGATTCCAGCAGGCATCAGTTGGGCATATCTATTTCTGAAACTCTGGCACCAAGTCAAGAAGAAGTACGAAGCATCAAGAGTGAAACAGATAGCACAATTGAAGTGGACAGTATTGTAGGAGAACTGCAGGATCTTCAGTCTGAAGGAAATGTATCTCCTACAGGCTTTGATGCCAGTGTCAGCTCCAGCAGCAGTAATCAACCAGAACACACTGAGAAAGGTATAATAAACACAGTTCCATTTGGTATGTGTCTGTCTGTCTGTGGATTATGGAAATTATAGTCCAATACATTCAGACAGTGCTGAGTTCAGAAAGGCTAATTTGCTTCGTTATTGCCAACCATGGAATTGAGTAAGATATTTTCAGATTTCAGAGTGGCATTATTTATAGTATTTGTACCGATGGAGTTGATTGGGTGGAGAGTTTGCTAAATGATGATGCAACTGGTTGCAAAGGTAATTTTAACCATACGGTATCTATTTGCCATTGCTAACAAACTCTGGTAGATCCTGGATTTGTTTTCCTTTCCTTTCAGGTTTTCTCTTTTGAATTTTCTTATATTACCACCTATTCAAAGTATTTTTTTCATATTCTAGTTGAATATGAGATGCTTAGAAGCTAGGGTAATATGGTCTCAGTATTAGGTCAGTAAGTTTTTTAAAAAATTGAGTACTCTGAAGTTTGCAATAAAATATTTTTATTCCTAGCAATATTCTTTTTAATAAACTACTGTTTTGAAATTTTAATTTAATTTATTTTGCTAGTTAAACAACATCAATAGAACCAAAATATTTTTCTGGGTTTTTTAAAAATTGTTTTCTTTTCCTTTTTAATCTGCACATTTTTGCATTCTAGCCCCACCTCACAAAACTAAAATACAGGTAATCCTCAATTTATGACCACAGTTGGGACCAGAATTTTCATTGCTAAGCAAGGTAGTTGTTAACGTGAGCCACACCCAGTTTTCAGCCTTTTTGGCCAGCGTAGTTAAGTGAATCATTGCAATTCTTAAGTGAATTCCATTGTTGTTAAGGGAATCCATCTTCCCTCATTGACTTTGCTTGTCAGAAGCTGGCCTGGAAGGTCACAAATGATGATCACATGATCTTAGGACACTCGTAAGTGAGAGGACAGTCATTAGTCATTTTTTTCAGTGCTGTGGTAACTTTGAATGGTTGTGAGTCCAGGATTACCTGTGCTGCAAAGGCCCATTGAAAATCAGTGATAAATTTTTGCTTTAGTAAAACTAAATCTCCCCCAAATAGCTTGGTTCATTTCAAGCATTTTCAGATCAAGCTTTAGGATTTTGACTGACTTTATTGACCTGAGGATAATTCTGTCTGAAGAATTATGTCTCATTGACATTTCATCAGTTTTAAGTGATATACTTTTTTCCCATTCATGGACTAAAATAAAAAATTGCACAGTAAAATATTGCATAATCATTATTGATTACAGGTCATAATAGGGCAGAGCTTATGCACATAGTATAACATGAAGATAATTTAAGGACAGATAATTGTCTTTCTTATCTAATAAGTAACAATAAGTAAAATGAGTCAGAATACCATACAGATTTGGAAAGGAGAGGGGAAACAACTACAAAGATTTATACTGCACAGAACTGACAGTATAACAAAACATAGCCTGTATTTTCTATCACACCTGCACTATATAGGGACTCCATCATGTATCAAATGGGATTTTCCTTTATTTCTCTTCCAATACTGCTGTGAGGAGAACATTAAAATTGATTGGTGATAAGGTTCTTCTGAGTTTTTAAAGTAATTTTTTACAAGTAATTGACTGATTTAAAAAAAATTTTTTTTTTCAAAATATAGGGAAAAGGGTAGGTGGATAATAAACAAATTTTCTCTTACAGCTAAACCATGCTCGAG
>JANHFK010000401.1:87371-98640 GCA_036250565.1 Sibynophis collaris
TCAACTGTATTCATATTATGTACTCAATTCATGCCTATAATTATATATATTATCTAATATGTACTTGACAAATAAATTAAAAAAAAAGGTAAGTCCCTTTCCCTCTTAAAAAAAAAAGTAGTCAGCATTGACTCAAAGACACACACACACACAAACTGGGATGACATGCTAGTAATAAAACATGGACAATTGTTTTTACAGTAATAAACATTGCATTCTTAAGTGCCAATGCCCTATAAACTGGCAAATTTCTTATAAGTTTCTCATCATACAGGATTCCACAGTTGATAACGTTATCCCCTCTTTTGATACCTTTCAAAAACCTTAGGGAAAATTATAAACTGTTCATGTTATTGGATGCAGCTGTTTCCTGTAGTGAATCCTGACTGGCTTGTTCTTTCTTAAATAGGAAAATATGTGGCAGAAATGCTGTTGCTGAATCAAGTGAAGATTATGTTGTGGGGCAAGTGGCCGGCAGCCTCTTTCAAAACAAATCTGCAGCATGTGATTCAGATGTCCTCCTACAACTCTTCAGTGCTCCTGGGGCTGAAAAACAGCCAATGTATGTTGCTGTGGCAAAAGTAAGTTAACTAATTTATGTTCTAAAATGGTTGTGACAACAGCTTCATGAAAATGCTGTTGACCTATGAACCAGTTTAAGACCTATTTGAACAGAAGAACATATCTATAATCACAGTTGATTTCCGGTCTTCATAAGGCCCTGTGGCATCAGGGCCCCAATTTTATATAATCCATAGTTTATCACATCATAGTCATCTAGATACAGTCATTAAGCTCACCATCATAGACAGGAAGGGAGTATACCTCTGTTTTTGTATCACTGACCACTATAAAAGCTGATATTCAAAGACTTCTTCCTTTAATTCACGGGTGTCAAACTTGTTGTGGCATGTTGCCGCACATGACCTATCGCAACATTTTTTCCCTTCGCGGAGCTCGGGTGGGGGTGGCCTCATCCACCAGTTTGACACCCCTACTCTAATTTGAAAGGTAGATAGCAACCAATCAAAATTAGTGGTTGCTAATAGCCCAAACTGCCATTAAATTTTCCATTCCTTTTTAAAATTAGTTGATAGTAAATTGCACAATTGTGTATTGTGTAAAGAACTTATGCATATTTTCCATGCCATGAATGATTTTATATTATTTATTAATTTTATATGCTGCCTGTTTCACTATCCAAGAAACTGGGCAGTTTACAGTAAAATTAAAGCAGATATAAAAATATTAAAAACAGTAAAACCAGTAGACATAATGGGATTAAGTACACACGGTAGTTAATTGGTACAGTATAGAGGTGGGACCTTCTCTCTTAATCCAGCAACCACTTAGTCTTAGAGGTATAAATGCCCCCCTAAGGTGTTTCATGTCATTTATATACTTTCACCATGTATTATTTATCTGCCTTCTAACTTTATAATGCACATTTTTAGGTGTAACACCTAATCACAGCACTTCCAAATGTGGTCTCATCTTTGAGAGGTCATATAAAGTCATTATTTTATTGGCTGTTGTACATTCATTTCTCTTAATGATGCCAAGAATGACATTTACTCTTTTAGAGCACTATAGCTGCTCTATATGACTGTGACTCAGCATGAAAAATTAAGCTGAACTGGACCTTGTTATGAGTGGAAGATCACATGGCTATAAGATGTAAACTATATTGGGAAGTTGAAAAAACATCCCAGAAGAAAAGAATAGCATGTTTCTTCCATATTGTTGCTAAGAAAACTACACTAATATGTTCATGAGGCCTCAGGATTCAAGCTTGTTTTGAAGGAGACTGCCTTAGAATAGCTGCACATTGGGTTAGCTTACTTGTACACCCTAATCCCGGAATCCCTTTCCTGCTCAGTCACTGTGAGCTGAGATGCCATGGAAGTATAATGGTGTTTGGATTTTGTGTGCTAATATGCATCACTTTGCCCATTTTGTGTTTCCCATTTTGATGGCTATTTGCCCACTTTGGAAAAATTGGTGCTGTTCGCATTACTTTTTTCTTTCTCGTTTTATCATTCATAAATTCATAAATTTGGTTGCTACAGTTATCACTCCCTAGTCCAAATTGTGTATAAACACATTTTTAAAAATACTCGATCCAGTTCCAATCTCTGCTACAATATAGGGCAAGAATTCCATAATTGCACTTGAAAACATGTTAGAATATAAAATATAGGGATTTGAACTGGTTCTTTACAGTACCATTAAGTCTTTTTCCTTCACTCTAAACCTTGTTTAATAATTTTTATAATTGCTGCTTTAAAATTCAATTTTAAAAGGCTTTTTAACCTAAGTTGAAAGTTATGTTCTTGAAGCGCTTCTTCACAGTTTAATTCCAAGATTGTGATTTATGATTGAAATTGTAATAATACTTTCAAAAGTCATGTAACTAAATCCTTATTTCAAATTCTATCAATAGAAATGAATTGGAGATTGTAATATCCCTGTTTAAATGATTGTGGTCTCTTGGTTCTTTATTTAGTAGCTTTAGTAATGAGACAATAAACTAGCCTAAACTTGGCTTTCTGCCTATTAGACATCTTACTAAATTGAAATTAACAAAAAGTTGTTGGTTCCAGGTGCTCCAACATTTTCTTAGGCTCTGTCACATAAAGAAAAATCTAGCTAGGCAATTTAGTATCATATCCTCCTTTTTCTAAAAAACAAAAACAAAAAAACAAAACAAAACCAAGAAACAAACATGCATGTACTAAAAAGAGACCTGGAACAGAAAGACCACAGATGCAGTCCTCTTTTTTATGACTTGAATTGCTTTCCATATGTGTTTCTCCCTGTCCCAATTGATGGCTTTTGGACCATTGTGATCATGGGACTTTAATAAAAGATGGGGCCAGATTCCATTTTACTTTCATCTGATAGAAGATCTTGGCTACTATTCATAGGTGCAACAATTAACATGAGCAGTTGTCCAGTTTCCATTTATAAGGTATACAATCTGGAATGCTATGAGACTAGGAAATTTCCAAATTTAGCAAAACTATACGTGGATATTGTCACCTTCCTGGGATTGTGTAACACTTTAATTTTTCATGTTTGACTGTGTATTGATTTTAAAAGGAAAGTAAAAAACGCAATAATACAGAAGAGGAAATTGTCACAGAAATTCAAGATTCATCAACTAAAAGACAGCCTTTTAAAAAAATGAAGAAATCTAAGAAAGATACCTCTCTAGCAAATGAAACAGTAGCAAACAGGTAAATGAAAAACTATACAGAGCATCTGTATGTATTATGCTTAATTTCACACATTGGTTAGTTACTGTCTCTGGTTGCTAAGGAAAGGGTAGATTAGCATGTAACATGCCTCTTAAAAGACCCTATTGCTATTAAAATAAATATAAGTAGTCTTCAACGTATGACCACAATTGAGGCCAAAATCTGTGGCTAAGTGAGACATTTGTTAAAATGAGTTTTGCCCCATTTGTGACATTTCTTGTCACAGCTGTTAAGTGAATCACTGCAGTTGTTAAGTTAGTAACAGTTGCTAAGTAGCTTTCCCGTTGACTTTGCATGCAAAAGGGATCACATGACCCCAGATCACTATAACTGTCATAAATATGAGTCAGTTGCCAAGTATCTGAATTTTGATCACGTGACTGTGGGGATGCTGAAAAATGGTCATAAGTGTGAAAAACAGTTGTAAGTTACTTTTTAGTGCTGTTATAACTTTGAACAGTCACTAAATCAACTATTGTAAGTTGAGCACTGCATGTGTACTGTATTCTAGTTGAAAATTTTTGTCAGCCTTACCAGATAACCAGACTAATTTGACTTCATCGTAAAGCTACATTAACAGAATCTTACAAATCTGAAAATAGAATTGTCTCACCATCTTCTTTCTATATTGATAACTTAGGGAGGATCTCTCATGAACCTCTGGCTTTGCCCACTATGCAGCTGCGGGCTAAGTTTCCTCTTATATGACCATTCCCTAGGCCAGGGGTACTCAACTACCGGGCGGTGGCCTATTCACAACTGGGCTGTGAGCTGGTATACGCATACTGTTGTGCAGCTTGACTTGTGTGAATGGCGAGCTGGCACACATGCACATGGACTCAGAGTAGTGGGCTGGCGAATGCAGCTACACTTGCATTCCAACTGTGTGTGCATGAGTGTGCGTGCCAGCCTGCTGCTTGTGCAGCCTGATTCCCCTCTTCCCTGCCCCATACAGGCTGCCAAGCTACAAAGGTTGGGGACTGCTGCCTTAGGCAGTAACTCTTTACCTGGTTTCCCAAGGTCACTCCACATAATATTACAATGATGAAGTCTCATGACAATTCTGTTTGTAACATGAACTGTCTCTTAAGATGCAATACTTTGTATGATTATTTAAAAATAAATCTGATTCTGATAAGAAAGATTATTTACCAGTAAGTATGTGTTGTGCTAAAATTGTAGCAATGATCTTTCTGTATTTCCTTTTTTTCTCGAAGCTTGTTGGTTGCATGTAGTTAAATGATAGTAATTGCATGCTTTTAATGTAGGTAATTACAATCTCTCTAGAACTGATATTTGTCAGTGAAAAGTTAGTTTTAAAATGCGGATTTTTTTTGTGACTATGTGAACACATGCAATTATTTACATACGCTCAGTTTAATAACTTGATTATAAATTTCTCACCAAGGGAATGTACTTTGGCTCATGTAAGTGAAGCAGAAGAAGTAATACAAATGAAAAATAAGGCTACCAAACTTTTTCCAACCTCAGAGGAAGCTGCTCAAATTAAAAAAAAGAAAATCAAAGTTAACCTGGCTAAAGAAAAGTTAAAGAACAAGAGGACTCTTTTTGTGGGGAATTTACCTGTTTCTTATACAGCACAAGTAAGTAACTTTGATAGCAGGCTATTTGTGCTTTCTTTAAAGCAACGGATTATATTAAGCATTGTTTAAAAATTACATTTAAAAGTTGCATTAATAAATATGTACCTATCACTGTTCTGTTCTAGTATAAGCAACTTTAAGCAAAATACAGAAAAGAAGTAAAATGTGGTGTATCCAGAAATTTAAAACATACGTCAGAGAAAAGAAAATGTAACTGATTTAATTTACACCATAGCCACCATTCAGCTAATACAGCTAATCCTTGATTTATGCAACTGGGATCACAATTTCCACAATTAGGGCCAGAATTTCTGTTGCTAAGAAAGGTGATAGTTAAGTGAGTTGTGCCCAATTTGTTAAACGGATCACTGCAATTATTAAGAGAATAACACTGTCATTAAGCAAATCTGGCTTCACCCATTGACAGGGAAAGTTGCAAATGGTGACCACATAACCCTGGAATGCTGTAATCATCATAAGTACATGCTAAGCGCTTGAATTTCGGTCATATAACCATGGGGATGTGTGACAGTCATGAGTGAGAGGGCAAGTCATAAGTCACTTTTTTCAGTGCCTTCATGACTTTGCACAATAGCTAAACAAATGATTTTAAGTCAAGGATTACCTAATTAATGTAATTCATTAATTACATTTCTGATTGTCTTCTGCCACAGGGCGAAATTGTTCAGTATGATTCTATTTCACCTTCCAGGTTGCTCTGGATCATGTGATTTTATGAATATTTGGAGAGTTGCATTTGGGTCTCTGTTTCTGATTCAATCCTCTGACCATAAGGGCGGTAGATGTGGCTTGCATGTATTGACCTTCACTGATGAAAGCAAAGAGCTCCATATTTGCTGTCCACAATGTGGACAATTTTTTGCAGTCTGAATCTATTAAACCAGTGCCCCCCACCTTTTGGCACTGAAGACCAGTTCTGTGGAGAGAGATTTTTCCACGGACTGGAGGGGGTATGGTTTCATGTGCTTTGCTTATTTGTGCGGCCTGATTTCTGACATGCAGCGGCCTGGTACCAGTCCACAGACCAGGGGTTGGGGACCCCTCTGTAATCTATAACCATTATATTGTGCTGCCCTATGATTTTATAAAGCACATTTTCTTGTGAGTAAATATGCATAGGGAAAAAGGGTAAAGTATTTTATGTAGAATTTTTTGTGTTACTCTTTCAATTTAAAAAGAAACCCCAAGTACTTTTGGGTAATATTTTCGGTTTGATTTAATCTTTCATGATTCTGCTAGAAAAAAAACTCAACTACTTTCTTTTTTATTATATCCTTTAATCATTGGTCAAACAGATATTATTTAGGGTTCCTGGTGCTCCATTCATTGTATATGGTTTAAGTGTTTGCTGCTGTTTCTCTAACACTGGTATATGTCTTGACTTAATAAAATTATACCTCTTTGAATTTAGAAGCTGAGGGCATTTTTCAAAGACTATGGACAAATTGAATCAATTCGTTTCCGTTCTTTGGTATGTTATTTACTTTATTTTGTGATTCTTTACAAAAATAATCTCAGTTTCTGGCTTGCACCAAAAGTGTACCTTATATGGATAGTCCTTTACTGTGACTGTAATTGGGACCAGAAATCCAATCATAAGTCATTACAGTCATAAATTGAGGCACTCATATGACTGAAAGTAATTTTCTAGTCTTTTTTTTTGCAGCGGTCATTAAGCAAATGTCACAGTTGTTAAGCATAAGCTGTGGTTGTTAAGTGAATGTCATGGGATGTTAAGCAAAGCCAATCATTTAAATGATTAGTTTTTGTTGGAAACCAAATAATGTTGAATATTTAAGTAGGCTAGGTGGAGTTTCTTTCTCTCTAGGGGCACCACTGCTGAGGAATAGCCTCTCATTGAAAATCAAGCTTGCCCTCTTCCTACTGGCCTTTGGAAGCTATTAAAATACAAATTAATGTGGAGAAAATTGTCATGAGTTTATTAATTTATGGTGCCCTGTCTTTTATTTTATTCTTCTTTATTGATAGGCATTTTTATTGATATGTTACATAGATCTTTAAATTGGCATTTCATTGAATTTGTAATAAGTCTGTGAGTCTATTGATTATGGTTGGGTGTAAAACCAGCAAATTAATGTAATTTGGTCAACTGTTGAATGCATTTTAGTATGTAAGATAATTCAATTCTGTTTCTAAGAAATGATCTCAAGTTTCATAATTAATTATGATGTAAAGCTAGCAAATTAATGTAATTTGGACAACTGCTGAATGTGTTATGTAAGTGTATGTAAGACAATTTAATTGTTTCTAAAAAGTCACCTCAAGCTTTATAATGGTCTGAAAAATATGCATAGATGGAATGACAGATTACTGGATAACATAAATACTTCATTGCTTTAAACAACTCGGTTCTTTTCATTAACATTTTTCTCAGCCTAATCTTTCATGAATTGGCTCCAAACTAACATGTTTGGAAGATACAAATTCCTTGCTTGTACTCTATTATTTTAATTCTCTTTTTACTGACCCTTATGAACAGATTACTGATAGGTCTTCTGCTTCTTGATTTTTATATCTACTTAATACTTACATTAAATGACTGCCACTAGTAGGATCATACTGTATTTATTAGATAAATGGAGAAGCAGATAAGGAGGAACAGGAGAATATTATATCTAGATGTGCAAAATTCAACCAATGTATAATTTCCTTCCATCATTTCTTTGTGAGCTCAGGATAGATCTCCGACAGCACAATTAACCTTGGACTTGACAGGAAGTCAGCAGCTTAATACAAGAAAATGTTCTTTTTCCCCCAGGCAAAAAGAGAGAGAGAGAGGGAGAGAAAGAGTGAATTGCTTATCCAGTTTATCTGTCTTGTAGAGTTGGGTTGTCTGGTTTAAAGAAATTGTAAATGTTCATAATATTGCTAAATGCCTACTTAATAATATACTATTTTTTGTCCTTGAAGATTCCAGCAGAAGATGCAATATCCAAAAAAATGGCTGCTATAAAGTATGTGTTGTAATTTGTGCATGAGAATAGATGTATGTGTTATATTTTGTTGATTCTTATATTGGGGCTATCACATCTCGGCTTTAGAAATCTGGATGAGCACTAGATAGCTGCAAAGAAATATTTTTTTAAACATCTAGTTCTTTGCTGCCAATTAATTATGTTGCTGGTAATGTTTTTTTGCAGCCTGGATCTGTTAGTCCTAATTTAAAACAAAATGTTTATAACCGAAAACACTGATGAATCATACCAATGCATTTTCCTTATATCAGGACATCTTTCAGCTATTCTAGACCAAAGTAAAAATTGACGTTAGCTTTGCAACATGTAATCTACTTTTGCAAATTATAGTAAAGTTTTAATTGTAAAACTGGAACAGACCTGGTGCAAATAATGGCCTCTTCAAGTGCTAAATATTGAATTAAGAGATGGTCCTGTTCCTTCACCATAGCAGAATTGCTTTATTTATTACATTGTGAGAAATTGTAACTAAAAGAGTAAAAGAAGTTGACTATGTGGGTTTTAAAAGGCAATTTGTGGCTTTTCAATTTGCTGGGGAAACCTAGTAGTAGTTCAGTAGAATCTGGACAGCTGTAGGCTCTCCATAGTTGAGCTGTAATCTTGATTTAAGAAATTATAATGTATCCCTTAGAAAATATATCTTCCCTCTTAATTCTGAATTTAAACAGTATTTAAATTTAAATGTTGTGTGGCAAATCCCAAGTTCTGTTATGATTAGTGCCCCAATGCATAAAAGTTCATCTTTATGTGATAATGTAACTTTCAATTATAGAATATAGAATATCCATCCTTTGGAAGTCAGGCTGCATTTGTAATGCTGGTCTTCTAGAAATTATTTTGGACTAAATTGTTGTAGAGGGCATTGTTGGAATGAATGGAGATTGTTGTTGTATTTTTATTGGATTGTTTATTTTGACACATCTTTATGTTTTTATGATGTAAAATATCTGGAGTTATTTTTGAGTCTGGCAGTACAAAATATAATAAATATTATGGTTTCTTTTTTCCTTTAGGCAAAAACTACACCCTAATATGAAATACGTTAATGCTTATATTGTTTTCAAGGAGGAATCTGCAGCAAATAATGCCTTAAAATGGTATGTCTATTTTTTTAATTACCACATTGTTTAAGATATACCAGTCTTAATTATTAAAGATTATTTCTAAAATAAACAATGTTCAAATCAAATTCAGTGGTAATTTATATTGTTACTTCATTTTTTCATGGTTTCATAGTAATGGAACAGAAATTACCAGTGGATACCATATCAGAGTTGACCTTGCTTCAAAATCTGCTTGTGTAAGTAATTAAAACGCTATCCCAAAGGTGCTTTTTCAAAAGATAACTTCAAGAACTGAAGAAGCTTCTTGGATGAGAAGCAAAACATCTTCAAGAAAAAACAAGGTCCAGTTGCCTTTTGAAAAGCACCTTTGGGACAACCATGACATGACTTTGAATCTCCATAGACATAATTCAAATACTATATTTTTTTTTCTAGCTTTTCTTTAAGTCCCTGAGTCAGTTCTTTTTGTTGTTTGTTTTACAGCATGATAACAAAAGATCAATATTTGTAGGAAATCTGCCTTATGGTATGTATTATAATTTAAGGTTAATCAAGTCAAACAAATGTACAATACTTTGGTAGAAAATTATACTTTTGCAGATTAATGGAGTGAGTATATCTGTAAAGATGTTAACAAACTTAAATGTACAAGACTGGTTTACAATTAACACTGTAACACCTCTTCAAGCCAGAATTTCTCAGTTCACTTGTTTCTTTTAGTCCCAAGCTGAAATTTTGTTTTTGTAAGTTCTTGATTTATCATTATGTGTAAACATAATGTATCTACAAATGCAGATAGAGCAAAAAGAAAGTTGCTTTGAATTGGTAAATTTGTAACCTAGTTCATGAAGTATGCCAACTATAAAATAACTAAAACATAAGTAAGGGATATAGAGCTATTTCCTTGCCAATACTGTCCCAATAGTCTTAATCTTTCTTTTAAGCAGATAACTTTGAGAGGCAGCAACCATATTTGTATTTATTTAAAAGAGAATAGAAACTTTAAATAGCAATAGAAGTTTGGTCATGTTGCTAAAATGGTTGTGTTTTAATAGCTGCACATTTCTAAAAGATGTTATATTTACAGAAATTGATGATGAGACTGTAAGAACTCACTTTTTGGAATGTGGAAATGTGACAGGTGTACGAATTGTGAGAGATCGAAGCACAGGCATCGGCAAAGGATTTGGTTATGTTTTATTTGAGGTATGTCAGTTGTTCAATGGCTGCAACAAAAAAATTAGCATGGCTTTAAATCATAACTATATTGGTTATTTAATCTAGTGTTCAGTATTGCACTCGGGATAGCAACCCAGTAAAACCTCATGGTAAACAATTAGAAATAATTAAGCGTCTCCTAAATAATTCATTGAAACTGCACAGAACTCCACTGATACACATATCTAGACCTCTCCCTTGTAACTTCACGAAGAGAGCACTAATCATCAAGTATTTACATGAATCTTCCACACTTACTCCATTTTCAAAGATGGTAATCTTTTATCATCCAGTAATAGTTATTAAGAGGATTAGAATGGTGAACTCTACTGGAGAAAAACTCATTTAGCAAAAGGGGTACATTTGTGGGTGTAAATCAGTCCCAGCAATACAGGATAATCTGGGGGTTGAATGCTCAATAAATTAGCCATTATTTTACTGTCTGTTGAAAGAACAGCAGTAATTAAAAATCTGGCCATTAAAAATGACAAGATGGGTATGCCACTCTGTGCCTTGGATGGCACAAATCAGCAAAGTTTTGAAAACAGCAGGCAATGCTATAACAGAACACTAATTTTCAAATCATTCTATTAGCAGTTTATTTCATTCTTTCTCACTTTTTACACATTTACACTTAACCTCCAATGTAACACAAAGCATGAATACCTTGCATAGTTATTGATCTATTTGGGGAAAATAGGAGAGCAAAATCGTCATCCTTTCATTTACAATAATCAAATATAGCATTAGAAGAGAGTTCTCCTGTGTTGTTTCTTGTGAGAACTGTAGCTAATGGTCTGTGAACAGCTAAACTGATTCATGAGGTCATGATACAAATCCTTCTTGTACATAGTTGGATTTCCCAATGGATATGGCATGCTTGAAATTAAAGGGGAGTTATTAGAGTAGAATGTGGCATTAAATGATCGGAAGTCTGCTTCCTTGAAGGAATTACTTGTTGTCATCTTACTTTGCACTATGCAGATCTGCTCTGAAGTGTTTATTTATTTTTTTTAATTTTAATTTGACTTATATGCCGCCCTTCTCCGAAGACTCAGGGCAGCTTACAATGTGCTAAGCAATAGCCTTCATACTTTTGTATATTT
>JANHFK010000401.1:107762-123060 GCA_036250565.1 Sibynophis collaris
TGGGACCCTCAGTAGGCCTGCTCTGTGGGCACGTATTGGTCTTTGGGAGGGATTTAGTGGCAGGAGGCGATCCTGCAAATGAAGTTGGGACCTCCTTCCTGAAAGTTACTCTGAAGTGCAAGTACGGTAGCATGATTGTTTGAAAATCAATATATCCTTATTTAATCTATAGGAAGAAAGAAACAGAAGCTTGCCAAAGAAAAAGCAGGATTTTCTAAGGTAGTAATATGTTTTTTATGTTGCATATATGCTCTACTGGCAGGCTTTGGGGCTAATGTGAATATACTGGCTTGATCATATATTTATTTATTCTTACTGATTTGTTTGGACAACCTTTCTTGTGTTTTGTTGGAGCTGATGTTTATTTCTTCATTTTATATCTCCTGATAATCATCAAGAATTTCTGGAGTAAGATGATATAAAATATTTGAATGACTACAATAAAGTATTTTTTTCAAAGTGGTCTCTGGTTTGAAATTATTGTATCATCAACCTTTTGTAGCATATATCCAATAGCTCTAATTTTGGAGAAGCAAGAACAATGGCTTTCCTTTTTTTCCCTTCCCCTTTTCCATTGAAGATCCCTCAACTAGTTTTTCAGCAAGCATCCCCTTCCTTTTGAGTTCCCAACCAATCTTAGCCCATTCAGGAGCTGCTGGGAAGGGGCAAATAACCTCCTGCTATTTTCCTTTTATGGGTATTTCTCTTGATTCATGTATAAGCATGGCATATTGTAGGATGATGTACTTCACAAATGATAGCTAATTTCTATATCAATTGTGAGGATTGAGAAACTCATAAGGGGATTTCTAGGTGTGGTTTTATTTTTACTTTTATTTTGTAAAAAATAAAACTTTACCTTTATTTTGTAAAAAAAATGGAATGTAATATTCCCTGTAAACTTCTCTCTATTCTTGAAAAGTTCTTAGTATTATTAACTTTTTGGAAATTGAAGTTTATTATATTTAAAAGCATAATGGGAAAGGTGGGAGATTTTGCTGTGATATTTAAATGGCTTATTTGATAAATGTTGTTCTTGTAGTTGCCTGATCTAAAAGATGCTGAAGCGGTTCAAAAATTCTTTCTTGAAGAGATACAGTTGGGAGAGGAACTTTTAGCACAAGGTTGTTGCATTTTTTTTAATTTTTCTTTTTGCTAACTTGTATGTGACACACTAGAGATATAAAATCAGTAGAAAAAATGCTTCTTACTGAAACCAGTGCTTTGAAAGGTAAAATAATTGCATGTTCTTTCAAGGGCAAGCCTATGTATATCTACAAACATGTAATCCAACTCTATTGAGTTTGATAACCCTTTTCCTATTTGTATAGAATTATTCTAAATGTTGATTAGCGAAGCTTAACCCTTAATCTTAAACCACTTTGAGATAAACTCAGCTAAATTCAGGGCACTAAATTCCAAGGCACAGGGATTACAGGACAAATTACTTTTTGAGAGTTACAAACAAAAAAAAGTAAAAATAATAAAACTCTAAATTTACAACTGCAACTTTGAAATGTTATCATTGTTATTTTAATATACTGTATGTTATTTTTCTATCTAAATTTGTCTAAAATAGCTCATAAATCAAGAAGACCACTAACAGAATAAAGTCTGAAAATTCTAGGGTAGAAATTAAACTTTGGGTATTTTTTTTTGTTAACAAATTTATAGATGTGGCATACAGATATTTTACTTCATTTTTGAAATAATTTGTTGAATTTTTAAATATTGTTACCTAACAGAATAGTTTCAAATCTTCATTAAATGTCATTATGCCTGACCTTTAGTCGCTATAATATGGTTGTTGTTTTTTATTCAGGAGAATATGAAAAAGGTGTTGATCACTTGACAAATGCCATCGCTGTTTGTGGACAACCTCAGCAATTACTACAAGTTCTCCAACAGACTCTTCCACCACCAGTTTTCCAAATGCTTCTTACTAAACTCCCTACAATTAGTCAGGTATGAAAATCTTTATCATTTGGTTTTTGAAATAGAATTAGTAACTATCAGTATTATTTCACCTGATCTCATCAGTATTGTTTGTTAAACCCATTAAGATCAGATATATGTAGTGATCACAGCTTATTTCTTTCAAACAGTCCAGTCGCATCTCAGAAATTTGAAATTTGACTAACTATGCTGTTTATAAATTATTCTTATAAAGAGGCTATAATTGTGGAACCTTCTGTAAGAATTCTGTCATAATTCACATTTGTCAGTAATTTGACTCTGATAAAACAATTTTTAAAAATATTTTGACATGACATAATTTAATTTTTCCTATCTGAAACTCTTAGCATTTCCATCTAAATAAGAAATAACTTTACAAATCTCTGTGAGAAAAAATTAACTAATTTAGATTTTACATCATTTTGTTCTTTGAACTGGTTTGATGCGGTGCCAAACCTGATAGTTCTATACACTAATTTTGAAATGTTTACTAAAGAAACTGCAAATAAAGTTAATATAGATATATTTATTATAATAATATAACTCAAGTAAAAATGAAGAAAAATTGGGCATGTCCAAAAGCATTTGAGGAAGGCTGAGATAAAATTCAGGCTGCTAAGAAATATGTTTAGTATAGGTTACTATAGGTTGTTGGATGTATGAAATTTACCCATAAAGTAGTTGAATTTGTATTAGATCTTTTTGCAATAGTTGCAAGAAACATATTCAAATATATCAACTCTTTTCCTGGCACACATGTGCTTGCTTTAGTTTTGCACAATAAGGAACTTTTAAAATGAAATAACTACCACAGCTTATTATAAGTTAGAAAGGCTTCTGAATAAGTTGAATAATTTTTGTTTCCAGTGGCCATATTATGATTTACTGGTTAAAATGTGCCCACTGGATCCATATTGTGAGCCATGTGGCTAAGAAACATCAGTGTGCAGGGTTATTTAAAGTTTATCATCAGAAAGGTATTTTGGGTATAACTAATTGACTACCTCCACAAATAAGCTACAGCAAACCATAACAATCTTCTATAATTGTTTGCTTGCCTTGGTTCATTATTTATCTAAATACTTTTAACTGCTTATTAAATACTGCTACTTACAGATGTTGATTTTTGAGGCAGAAGGAGGTTGATTTTCAAATGCTAGTGATTGTAACTGATTTCAGTAATGTGCTTAACTGGAGAAATATACCATTAACAGTTTGATTTTAACGTTCCCATATTTTATTTTGCAGAGAATTGTAAGTGCTCAATGCTTGGCTGAAGATGATGTGGAATGAGAAATCTGTCAGGAATGCCACTTCCTTAGTCAAAAGATGAGCATTCGGGGGTAGGGAAGAATAAAAGAATAAGCATAATAGTCATGATGGACTGTGTACCACATTTAAGCCTGCCAAAGTTAATTTTAACTCTGAGTAGGGTGGTTTGGCTGGACTTATTTATTAAACTAGTGTATTTTGATAAACTCATTTTATAAACGCACCATATTGAGTTATAAAAATATCATCGTCAATGCAAATAAAGTTGTATATACACAGACTGCAAAGTTAAAACATGCATACCCCTTGCTCATTTTTGAAAAACGCAAAGCTAAGGCATTAAAAGATGTACCTGGTACGTTCATGTGTAAGCCTGCTTTTTCAGCAGTCAAAGAGGGTGGGGGACAATGTCAGCAGATTTCAGCATCTCCTGGAAATTTCTTATGTTTGTTACTCAGAAAGGAAAATCAGTAGACCTGACATTTGATTGTATTTTTATTAGAATGTCATACATTTTCCTTCATTCTCTGAAAGCTGCCTAGCATCTTTTAGATCAAGGTACCTGAAAGTAACATCACCTTGAATGAAGATAATTGCCTCCTGGATTTGACAGATAGAACTTGCCTATCTCTATTATCATGTTATCGACACACATAAGACGACATTCTGATTTTAGATGTAAATTAATTGAGAGTCTTTAGCCATATACTATAAAATAATCATGTTAATTGGATGCTTTCCTGTAATAAACATAGAACAATATCATTGAGAATCACAAATCTGGCTGCAGGAACGTGTCTAAATGAAAACCACTTTTGAATTATACATTGAATTTACCATCAGTTTTTCATAGTGAGAACTGTAATATTTTGCCTGCACTCCGTAGCAAGAACACAAACTGATTTCATGTTCACTGCCTACTAAAGGGCAGTGCAAAAGACAGGAACTTAAAAGTAAAGAATACTAAGCCCAGAACTCCGTTTTGTGAAGCAGAACTGAAAATTCCCAGACCTTCTGCATGCAAACCTATTTCAGGCTTATTTATTTACTCCATTTTTATCAGAATAATTTTGAGTTCTATGATAGAAAAAATGTAAATTGCTAAAAATTGCTGTTTTACTATTATTTTTTCTGCTGTTTGCAGCAATTTGAGTTTTAATTATTTAACCAACTGCTGCCACTTGTTCAGAGATTTACCACAAAATTTAGAAATCGGATTTTCTTTCTTGCATAACAAGTATTTCAGACATCTGACTTTTATGGGTCTTAAGTCTGTACCTACCTCTTCCTGAATATTATGTTTATGCCAGGTCTATTTTGCCATTTCTATCTAGGCATCCTTTATTTTAATTTTTATCATCTATTGCTCCCTTGATTATTAAATAAAGATTTAATCACTGCTACCTATTTAATACTATTTTAAATCCTTAAAACTGAAAGTTGTTGACTCTTTGGCTCTCTGTTAGATTTCTTCAATTGAAGTATTCCCATATGTACTACTGTGCAAGTTCATTGCTTGTGATATATTGATGTTGAATAAGAATTACAGTCTCATTTAGCGTCTCAGTGTCAGTGAGAGGTTTAAGATCTCACAGTTTATTAACTTGATCTGTGCAGCATGGTTATCAGGTTGCTAGCAGTATTTATGTTATAAACTGATTATGTTATAATCAGTGTTAATGATTATCCACTATAAGCAATAGGCTTTTGCATCTAAGTCATTACTATTTTTTCTCATTGGATCACTGTTCCCAGATCTTTCAGGATGGATTTAATTGTTCTTCCTTTAAAAAGTGCTAAAATAACAGATACTGATTGAATTAATTTTCTAGCAAATTAAATATCAGTGCCTAAGGCAGACTACATAAAATGTGGTGGCTTGGTCCTCTGCTGATTGCCACAAGAGGCTTCCCAACCTTTCTTCCATAGTTCCTGTGCTAATATGCAGCCACCAGCCATTTTACTCTCTACTGACAAGAATAAGATGTATACTGGAGGCTAGATCCCTTTCCCAGAACAAACAATATTTTTAGATATTTGTGATTTACATATAATAATGTTACAGGCCTAGAAGAGTATAGAAGAGAGGAAGAATAGGCAGTTACTTTCCAAAGAGACAAATGGTGCTCCCTCCAGTCCAGGATCTTATACAAACACACCCCAATACAAATGCACACAGACTGTAACATGTAACGTTCCCAATTTCAAATCATAGCTTACTGTTCAAATCCAAGCTCCAGCCTTTCTGCTTTTGGGCCCTGTTTCTGGGCCCACAGAGGTTGCCCTCCCCCTGAGAAGGGGAACCCATTCTCCAAATTAGCTACTAAAGGTTGATTTTCCTGGGTTTTAATTTTCTTTGCTAATAATCTGGCTTGACAGGTGGGCATTTTTTATCTTTTATCTCTTTCAATGTCATGAAGCTCCTGAAATGGAATTCCTAATTTCAATTTAATTCCTAATAATGGCTCTAGGATGAACAGTGTACATGGTTGGCATGTGTCGAGTTTTGACACCTTAGGTTGCATAAGTTTCAAAATGCATTATAGCTTTAATTATAAGCCAAATAATTAAATTATATGAAATTTAAAATGAATAATATCCATTGCTACCAAAGTCGCCCAAAACTGGGAATTTTCCATCCCTTCTCACTGTAGCCCTCTCTGCCTTCTTTCCCAAGACTTTTTCTGAAGATTGGAGTCCTTGAAAAGTGCAGGTGATGCAGCTGTAGTGGAGAGCAAAGTGTCTGGAGTTTCATTGGGGCATCATTTGGAAGCAACCATTTTAAATATAAATGAGTTTCGAGATCACAGGATGGAAATAATTTTCTTAACAATTGCCTGAATGGAACCTTTAATTGACCTACAGATAGCAATGCTAATTATACTGTAGGTCACATAGTAACTCGAGTGAAAGTAGATTCTTTGCTGAAATAGTTCATTATTGCTGAAGTGTAACAAAGAGTGACTGGTTTTATTAGACTTGCCATATATCAGTTGAGGATTGCAAAAAAGGCATATAACTATAACAACAACAACACAACATCTATTAAGGCAGATGCCATGGGACTACTACCATTGTTCTTGCAGCTAGGTAACTAGAGTAAAAAGTGAACATTTTGATTTATGAGAATTTCAATGAAATAGCTGGGATCATTTTTAATTGGGACTCTACAAATGAAAAGTATTTCATACAACAAAAAATCAGTGCTCGCAAATTAATCCTTTTGATTGCATTATGGTGTAACAGTTGCAGAATTCAGATTTGAAGTAGGCACTGGTGCTTTGGCTCTGATATGAGTATTGGCTGTTCCTTATAAGAGTTGTGGGTTTTCATCTGCATGATAGTTTTAATCTCTCTACGCCATTTAGTTTTACCTTGGTGAAACTAAAAAAGGTGGCTTCATAAATTGAATTAATACCGGTAATAGTCCTTCGGCTGTTTCCACATTCAGCACAGCACATGAGATTTGGCATGCCTTAGAATTTCTGGCAGCAGTGAGGAAATACTTTAGCACTGAAATAGTTAAGGACAATTGAAACCTGTCTCAACTCTGGAATTAATAAAAAGGTCACCAAGACATGCTTGTACCATACTTAGAGGCCAGCTGGGACCTGACCATAGTCTCCAGTCTCCTGGGAGGCATTTCAGGCATGCACAGGAAAGAATGTTCCTTCTTACCCCATCTAGCAGGAGCAACAGCAGCAGCAACCTTTTGTGGACCAGGGCACCGTTTGTGCCTTTCTTCCAAGGGGGAGGACAAAAAAAAGAAGGTGTGTATAATGATGGCTAGGAGAAATTGATTTTTCAACAATACAAGAATCAAGATAATTGAGTCAAGCTGAATGGTTGGAAATTGAGGACAGACCAAATGTACCGTTCTTTATAACTCTAAATGTGGAGATTACCACTAATTTAAATTAAAATTAGAAATGCATCAATAGGCTACCATAATTGTGCAGCTATCCAAGGAGGATTCAAGCAAAGCACCCACCCAAAGAGACTTTGCAAAGCAACATTGCCATCTCTTTTCCTCAGGGGAAAAGTGAAGAAACCATTTTGCTTCTCTTGGCCTGCATTCTCTGGCCCTCGCAAAAGCTGAAGGAGGTCGGGTACTAAGAAGTGCGGTACCTCACAGACAAACCACCCTCCCCGCTAATTCAGGTCTAGGCAGCCTTTTCAGATAGTGCTGTGGTTTTAATGTCCCCTCCCAATTAAAAAAAAAGTTAAAAAAAAAATTCCCAACACACAACACAAAATACACCTTTTTTTTGCTGGATTATCGCCCGGGTCCCCTATAAAAAAAAACAACTTTTACATAATCACAAAATGCCATCAGCTATTGTACAAGCATCTCAAGTATTGTGCAAGACAGCAGTCTCCTAGGACAAAATGTTTTCCTTCTAAACTTTCACCTTCCATAATTGCAAACGACCGAAATACATAGCTAGGATACAAATAATGAATGAATATATATCAGCAGTAATGTAAGCTCCACAGGCTAGTCACGACAGAAGTGTAATTAGCCCTACGCAGCATCAAACAAAATCCTCTTTCCCCCTAGAAAGTAGAAGTAATATTTTGGGTATCGGGCATTATGTTGCAGTAGATGGCAACACCTAGCATCTAGCTGGGTTTAGCTGATCTTGAAAGTGAAACAAGATGGGACCTAGTTAGTATTAGGACATCATTAGAAAACTCCAATCCTTGTATTTTTATTTTATGTTTACTATTTTACAATCACAGACCAAAACACTCATGCTGGGGAAGGGGGGAGGAGAAAGAAGAGATGAACCCAATGAAGATAACCAAGAGCTTGCAGAGAAAACTACACAAAAGTATTGAATTTTGCTAAATAGTTTGATTGTGATGGTGATTGCAGTAAATTAAACAACTCTTCTATAAGCTAAGAGGAGGAAAGGGTGCTGCTGTCAGCTTGTGTGAGAATTTATTCATTAAATTGATATCCTGCTTTTCATTTTGTGAACTCCCTAACAAAAAGGTAATGCTCCCTCGTCCTATTTTTCCACAAGTGAAGTGGTGCGAAAGAAAGAAAGAAAGAAAGTAATGCCAGAGAGGGGGGGGGGGGGGAGATGAAAATGATTGAGTCAGCTTGTCACACCAAATAGGACAATAAAAGCACAGGGTGAGTCTGTTTCTATTTCAACCAGCAGGTGGGGCAAAATCACTCTTGTGCTGTGATGATGCCATTGAATTGTCTTTCTGATAATAAAGATGGCAAAACCCTATAGCAGGAGTGGGTAAAATTAGACAGGCAAGAGAGATTTGCTAAATACTTTGCATGGGAGAAGAATCTCCCAATCAGGCTCACTAGTATCCCCTCTGGTTGCTTTGCTGTGGTTGAATTGCAAAATGTGTTTGGTTATCTTGAAAGGTGGTCACTGCTGCAGAGATCCAACAACAGTGGACTCTATTGCATCTGTACACAAGGTGTAAAAATACTTAATCCAGCACCCCAGAAGCAATCAAGCATGATGTTTAACAGAGACTTTTGGAAACCAGGAAGCAATGAAGAGCCAAAAAAGGTGGAATTATTTTGTTTTGTAAACGGAACAATCTTCTACCAGTTACCTCTGAGCCGCTTACTTTTTTCGTTTCAATATTTATTTCATCATATTTATATACCGCTCCTTCTCCCATGCGGGACTCAGGGCGGTTTTGTAAACTTTTTTTTTCATTTTGAAGACAAATTCTTGCAAATATTGTAGTCTGCTGTCTTTGTATACTCTAAAATCTTTGATTGGTCTGGCCCTATCTTCAAGGTATTCATGGTCAAACCAAGGCTTTGAGATATCCTTGTATCTTAGGTGAGTTTGCAAGGCCTCCTGGATGTAATTAGCGTTTGAAAGTGACACAAAACACCTAATACTGATCATACACTTCAAAGTGTGTGAAGTGTGACTGAATGTGAGAAGTATAAGATTATAGTCCTTCATCCGTCTAGTTCACAAGGCCTTTTTCCTGGAGGGATTTATCGGGTGAACAGGAGCATTCCTTGCTAATTTGCCAGTGAATGGGAAGTGATCACAGTCAGGTTGGACAATGAATTTTTAAAAATGTAGCATTATATAAAAGTAGTGAATTCAATGACAGTACGGAAACCCTGTTAAGCCCCTTTCAGGATTCCCAGCAATGATACATTGCAACAGCCTGCACTGTTTATGGTTAATCCACATGTCTTTAGAAATCTGAACATGGAGTGAGAGCAAATGATTGCCTGCAGCGGTACTGTCAAAGCAAATGAAACATCATATGTGGCAAGCCTAGCATTCAAGTGCCCAGCTGTTAAAATGCCTACATCTGAATGCAGTCAAATTAGATCCAAAATAGATGCCCCCAGTTTAGCCCAAATAATACTAGTTTGACAGAGACATGGGGAGGCGGAGAGTTACTGAAAAATAGGAGCTGATGGTACCTTAAAAGGGATGGGGAATTAATATGCAACTTTCCAGAAGCTGCATTTCTAGCAATTGGCCATGACAGCTGCAAATACTGTCTTGTTACTCTTTGGAACTTCTTAGGGAAGGCTGGAATATTACATTTTAGCTCCCTTTACATACAGAGTCAATGTATTGGCTCAATTCTTTTCAGTATTTCCAAATACTAGCTTGTATCAACCACCCCGCATAATGCAGAGAGTGATAGAGGCTCTTTGGAAACTTAAAATCTTACAGTTGTGAGGGAACTTTGAGGTCCTCTAATATAACCCAAAGCTAGTGCCAGGACAAAGGATTGAACTGGATGACTTCTTTAAAGCTTTATGATTAAGCTACTTGTCTATGGAAGATCTTGATCTTCCATAAACCATTCAAGGCTGCTGCCTTCCACCTCTAAAGACATCTAGCCCCAGAAAATGGAGCAGATAGGGGAGTGACATCAGGAATAAGTTAATTTTCATAGTGCCACTGTCTGGTATTGAATATTATTTTTTTTCTCAATTTAAAACTAAAATGATAACTGCCTTCTAGAAGAGAAGAAATATGGTGACTTCTAGAAGGTTGCCACTAGGGGGCAATGTGGCACTCTTGTAGTGTGGGAAATTAATTCATCTTTTCCTGTAAAAATGTTGCTTCCTCCCCCGGTTTGATTTTCCATGAACTGATAATTTCACCCAGCAGTCCACCCTGAAAGAAAAAAGAAATGGCTTGATGAACCATTAGGAATACCGTATTTTGGATCCACTCCTAAACTTCTTATTGTAGGAAACTGATGCAAAAATCCCTCCTTTCTCCAAAAAATAAAATAAAAACCACTAGGTAAATGCAAGCCTCTCAGGAGCAATTACTTCTGAGAAAAACTGTTCTCAAAACAATTGCCAGGAAACATTCTTTTGACCGATATTTGTAATGCAAGGCTGAGTTTCTCAGCAATGTTATTCCAGGCGATTGAAAAGCGGGAGGCTTTCAAAATCCTTCAAACTGCAATTGTGTCTGCCACCCGCAGCCTAACCATCTTTCAAGGCTCTCCGTTCCTGAGCTGAAATGCTACCCACCCATCATTCTGTCAACAGAAAATGTACCAGCATGAAATGTACTGTTCTTATTGCTGGAATCCTGCTGGAATCACCCCTTTCTTTTGAAGACACTACATTTGCCTAGGTCCCCTTTAATGGGTGACAAACCCTAACAGATTTTACACACCTGGGGGCTATTCTTGGACAATGTCAAAATAAATGAGGGCTACACTATGATGGTAATCCAGTAAAGGACAACCTCAAGCATGGGTGGGTGGGGGAATGAGAGGAAGAGAGCAACTCTGCTGCGACACCAGCAGAAAGAAGATGCCACTGAGGCATACTTGTGCTGGGGCTGATTGCAAGTTGGCGATGGCCTTTAATGGAAAAGCTTGAGGCTGTGATATTTGCAAGGTCAGTCAGCTTGATCGGTCTCTGGCACAGCACTATGAAGAGCTGTACTCATGTTTCTGTCCTCTTTGGGAACCTTCCAGCTGTGCAGGACAGTCTCCTCCTTCAGCTTGGTGACTCTCTCCTCTGTTCCAGGCAGCCTGGTTGATGATTGCGTACAGGCAACAACAGAAGCTGTAGTGCTGCACACAGGGTGGACTTCTTGTTGGGGAAGAGTAAAACCAGACCTGAAGAGCTTGGGCACTCCAACAAATCCTGATATATTAAAGACTTGGGCAATAATAACTAGAGTAAGGATGTTGGAAACATCATCTATTCCCATCTCTTTTTCTCCCAACCATCATCTTGCTATTTCCCACTCCTGCCACAATCTGGGGGGAATCACAATGGATGGACTCCACCCATCTGTGACTTAAAATGCATCACTTTAGTAATCTAAATTTTATTAGAAGCACATTCAACTGGACGGTCACTTATGAAATTTTTATTTTATTCAGCACCTAGCAGTATCGATATTAGCTTCCCAATGGGTAAAATATTCCCAGACTTTTCATGGCTCAGCTCAGTCCTCTGTTCATATCTTGTGCAACTGCTATAGTACGCAAAATTTTGGATCTGTTGCCACCACACCTGTTTCTAAATCTCATGACTGTCCTCAATGCAGTTCAAATCATTTTGGTAATTAAAGGGCTGTATTTTTCATTTTCTACCAGGAGTGGTAGAAAAGCAGTGAAGACATGCTTCCTTGGTTTCTTTTTTTTTTGCATCATGCTAGTGTTAAAGGCACTGGAACAATTTTTTATTATTATTATTATTATTATTTTAATTCTGACTCACGAAGAGTTTTTACTCTGATGCAGACACAAAGAGGGAGGATAATGGCCAGGAAGATTTTCCTCCTTTGCTTGAGCATGCACACGTGTGTAAAAGTAAATTTATGGAGTGCTAAGAGATCAGCCTTGCTCTCTGGGACAGGGTGTGAACTATAGCAATTCTGGAAAGCAGACAGCAGTGTAATCCATTCATTCAGCTCTGTCTGCAGCTGCTTTTTATAAACTTGGCATAAATCAGCACTTCGTGAGGCCAGGCCTGTGTATCTGGAAAATATTTTCCCCAGCCCTCTCCTTCCCCCCCTTGCCCCCAAAAAACAATTGGACAAAGAGCACAGGAATTATGTAGAGCATGGGCTGGCCTCACTTGTGGTTATTTTCCATGACTTCCTCTGCTCATTTTTCTCCTGCCAGTTGTAGGAGTCCATAAGTCAAAGTTGTTAAACTTTTCCCGGTTAAAATGTAACTCTAAGAACAAAGTAATCTGATCCCTTAGAGCCAAGTAATCATCTATTTAGAGGCTCCGGTTTGGGAAAGTCTCCAACGTGCTGGCAGGTTTGCAGAGCGGAGTGGGCTCCAGCCGGGAGGGAGCATGTGTGCCAATCAGCTCTCCAGGTAAACAGTTCCCAGGGAGCAGAAAGGCGGGTGTGTTCTTTTTCTCTCTTGCAGCACCGTCAATACTGTAAGGTTCAATGCTGCCTGTTGCCATTTCAGACACCACCAATTTATATGTGAGCAGGAAGGGATCCAGCTGCAAACCCTTTGACAAATAGGAAGACTTTTAGAAGAAGAGAAGTTGCCAAGTAGGGAAATGAATAGACTTTGGACACATTTTTAAAACCAAATCAATATATTTTAATGCCAGGAGCAATATTTTCTCTCTCTCTGTCGACTTCCCAACATTCAGTAGTAATTGGATCTGCTCTCCCTTACCCAAAGAATCTTCTCCTCTTTCTCAGGGGATCTCAGAGCTACCATAATAAATCTTGAAGCTGTCCTGTCAAGAGGATTTGGTTCAGCAAGTTTTGTTCCCCCCACTGCTTACTTTAGCCTTTACTTTCTACCCATTATATGATTTTCACACATTAAAAAAAAAACCCCACAGTGGTTCAAATTACTTAGGCAGTCCTTTGTTATTAAAGTGATCAAAGACAGCAGTGGCCTTTAGGATGTCTGCTGTCTCATCTCTTGAGTTGGAGTACCCTCCATCATTGCTGAGCTGGTAAAAAAAAATGACACCAGCATGAAATGGGTTCTCCTGCTTTGCCCGTTTCTATCCTGACCTCACTGCTTCTTTCCCCAGTCACTGCAGGCCTCTGACTTCCCTTTCCCTTAATGGGTGACTGAAAACCCTAACAAAGGTTCCTATTCTTTGAACTTCCCCTTGAATGGCGTTGGGATAAGAGAGGGAATGACACTTCAATATTGATTCAAGAAAGGACCACTTTAACTTGTCTCACTCATGGGCTGGCACAGGGATGAAATCCACTTACCTTCCCTATTGGTTTGGAAGAGCGCATGTCTGATTTTTGACCCTCTGTGCATGCGCAGAAGGCTTTGCGCATGCGCAGAGGGTTAAAAACCAGGAAGTAACAATGTCCGGGCGGGTGGGTGGAGCTTTGTGCTGACGCCGCTACCAGTTCACCAAACCACTCACTGCAGCTGCTACTGGCACGTGTAAGCCAGACAGAACTGGCAGGATTTCACCACTGGGCTGACAACTGACTATGTCAAACGATTCCTGGTACACAATCTTAATGTGACCCTGTATACATAAAAAACAACAACGACCAATTGCCAGGGTATGTATGTACCATGATTATGTTAATGTGGGAAAAAGTATCTTATCTTCGTATGGGGGAATCAGTGGCATCTGGAGGATATCCGGTTGAGACAGGCTTGCATGATAACCCACTGATCTTTAAACAGGTATCAACTACCAATAACCAAATACCCTACCCCAAGTAATGTCAATTACTATCCATTCCTTATGCCAGTGATGGGCTGATCTTTTTGCTGTTGCGTGCCAAAAGCAGGGGGAACGCAGGGGGCTGTTGCAAGCGTGGCCACACCCACGTGTGCATGCGTGCGTGACCCCCCCAGGCTCCCCTCGCTTTGGGTACGCGATGGTCCAGTGGGCCCAGTAGACCTCCTCAGACTCCAGAGGCTTTTTGGAATCTTGGGAGGGCAGAAACGGCCTCCCCTCCCCCAGAGGCCCTCCGGAGGCCATAAACGGCCCATTTGCCAACTTCCAGTAGGACTGGAAGGCCTGTTTTTTGCTCTCCTCAGGCTCCAGAGGCTTTCTAGGAGCTTGAGGAGGGCGAACACGGCCTTCCCCATCCCCTCTGGAGGCTGGAAACAGCCCATTTCCTGACTTCCGGGGTGCCAGGAAGGCCCGAAAATCAGCTGGCCAGCGCACACATAAATGCTGCAGCTGAACTGGGGCAACACTTGCGTGCTCACAGATATGGCTCCGCGTACCACTCGTGCCATCACGGCCTTATGCAAATCCCATCCCAATCATTATAAGATTTCACACAATTTCTCATGGATTGAGTAATAGACACATTATAGTTTTTAGCTAGCTAGTTAATGAAGGCAAGGAGATCAAATCAGCAATGATTAGGGGACTGGAGGATAAAACATATAAACAGTTGCAGGGATGGGTATATCTACTCTAACGAAGAGAAGGACTAGGGGTGACAGGATAGCAGTGTTCCAATATTTGAGGGGCTGCCACAAAGAAGAGAGGGTCAGCTTATTTTCCAAAACACCTGAAGGCAGAAGCAATGGATGGAAACTAACCAAGGAGAGCAGCAACTAGTTCTAAGGAGGAATTTCCAGACAGAACAATTAATCAGTAGAAGAGCTTGCCTCCAGAAATTGTGGGTGTTTCAACACTGGAGGTTTTTACGATGAGATTGGACAGCCATTTGACTGAAATGGTACCAGGTTTCCTGCTTGAGCAGGGGGTTGGACTAGGAGACCTCCAAGGTCCCTTCTAACTTATTCTGTAATTTTGAAAACAATCCTAACTGTTCTTTGTAAGGAGAGATACCGAAGCTGAAGCTCAAATACTTTGGCTACCAAATGAAAAGAGAGGACTCGTTGGAAAAGGCCCTGATGTTGAGAAAGATTGAAGGCAAAAGGAGAAGGGGATGGCAGATGATGAGATGGTTAGAGATAGTGGCATTGATGCAATAAACATGAATTTGGGCCAGCTCTGAGAGACAGTGGAGGACAATGGGGGCCAGGCATGGTATGGTCCATGGGGTCCAAAACAGGGGTGAAATCCAGCAGGTTCTGACAGGTTCTGGAGAACCAGTAGCGGAAATTTTGAGTAGTTCGGAGAACCAGC
>JANHFK010000401.1:134465-147186 GCA_036250565.1 Sibynophis collaris
ATATACATATACATATACATATACATATACATATACATATACATATACATATACATATACATATACATATACATATAGGCAGAACTTGCACCACCAGAAATCTGGTTCAGATCACACATGTTGTAATTGTGTGATAATTAATAACCGAACGGGTTGTGATTGCTGTCTGTCATCATGTGTTGATTCATTCTTAATGCCTGCCTCATATTAAAACTGTCACATGGTACTTTTCCTACAGAAGATATAGAGAGTGAAGAAAGAGTTCCACTTGCTGATTTCATCCTACGTGAAAAAATATTTTTATTGATAATATGACCTACTAAAAAGGATCATGGGAAACTCGCCTTTCCCAGGCGATCAAAACAAGTTGACAGCCATGCACAGATATACTATACTATACATAGCAAAAAACCCAAGTCAATAATAAAATGTATTTGGTTTTATCTGGTTGCTAGGCAACACAGAAGCAGAGCTCTTATTTAGGTCTACACTCTGAGTTATCTTTCCCATTGTACAAACAGATTCCTTTTATTTGATCTGATCGCCGATCATTGCCATTTCAATATCTTCATCCTTATTTCTTTTTAGTCCTTGTAAAAGCTAATCCCTATTGTCCTGTTCTGAAGCATTAGCCTTCCCATCATTTCCGGTTTCTTTGCATTAAACTGGTGTCCTTATTTTCTTCATTCTTTTTCCATTTCTTTTTATACAATGAACATTTTGTTTCCACACCTATCAACCTATTCTTTTGTTGCTTGACTGTTGTTTGGGAGTCTAGGAAATGATTGCAGTGGAATGCAAAACTGCCATATATTTCAGCCACCTTCATCTTTAGCTTGGCTGGCAATTGAACTTGGTCTGGCGGGGCAAATATGGTCTAATTGCTATGAAACAGCAGGATTCAGGAGTATCCCACTTGTTCTTGAGGTGACCCTGAAGGAAGTCATTGTGTTTGTGTGTTCGAATCAGTGCTGACTCCAGGCAACTGCCTGGACAAGATTCTGCCTGAAGTTTTCTTGGCCAGATTTTTGGAAGTGGTTTACTAGGGGTGAAATCCAACAGGTTCTGACAGGTTCCGGAGAACCGGTAGCAGAATTTTTTAGCAGTTCGGAGAACTGGTAGCAAAAATTTTGAATAGTTTGGAGAACTAGCAAATACCATCTCTGGCTGGCCCCAGAGTGAGGTGGGAATGGAGATTTTGCAGTATCCTACCAAGCTACACCCACCAAGCCACACCATGCCCACCAAGCCATGCCCACAGAACCTGTAGTAAAAAAAAAATGGATTTCATACTGTGGTTTACCATTGTCTAAAACAGAGAAAGAGTGACTGGCCTACAATCACCCAGCTGCCTTCACATCTGGGACTGGAACTGAAGACCTCCTGATGCCTTAACCACTACACCTAACTGTCTATCAATAGCTATTTAGCAATAGCAATTTAGTGTCATTTGGAATGGAAACGGAGAGTTGGATAGACCTGGGTTCCAAATTAGTATTCTTAAGAGCAGGACTGTCAAACTCGTCGCCTATGGCCCGAATAAGTCATGCACTGACTACGCTCATGCCTGATTTAGCGAAGGGAAAAAAAAAATCACAATACGTCATGTGACGCTGCCATGACACCGTGGGTTTGACACCCCTGCTTAAGAGTATCTGTCTCATTGGCAGATACGCAGAAGACGTTAAACTGTATTTATCTAATTACTGCTAGATTCATGCTTTGATGACTCAGGTCATCTCAGGATAGTCAGGCTGGTCAGCTAAAGAACCTTTGCCTGGACAGTTAGACAAAATAACCCTTTCATTAAATAGTTGGGCAGCAGAGATCTTCCAGCTTCATAGCATTTTATGGTTCACAGTGGCTTCTTTTTGTCATGTTCATTGACAATCCCAACCTATTTCCTATTCTGCTAATATCAGTGTGCTGTGTGTTTTTATATACAATAATTGCTCTTGTGTACCTTGCCAACAAACTGCTGTTCCTTCCAGTCTTATTTTGGGATTATGTAAGTACTTTGGCAAATTAAGCAAACTGCATTGTGATTCAGCACTTATCATTTCCCTCAAGTCACTCACTGTGTGCCTAAGTGCCAGACCCAGCATTGCTGAAAGGTTCTTATGTTTCATTTATTATTGATCAAAAGCTTGTACCCCTGAAATAAGCTTAACACAGTCTCTTTATTCACTCTTTCTTTCATCAACAAAAAAAAAAAAAAACAGGTATCAGCAGTAGTTTCTGTCGTGTAAGTATTTATTTTTCATGCAGGTGTCATCTTTGTAAATATTGACACAACTGCATCAGCTGACTCCATTGATTAAGGTGACAATCCTTGTCAAATTGAACTTAACCTGGCATTGGTTTAATGACCCAAGTAAAAAACGTACAGGATCACATTGCAGGCAGGATCCCAAATACTGGAGGATGAATGCTTAGAATGCATAGAATTTTTAAAGAAATGTGGTAGCTGATTTGAAGGAGTTCAAGGATCCATCACTCTTCTGTTTTAACCCACTTCCACTTTCTAAGCATGACGTTTTGTTAACAGAGTTGGTTAAACTAAGAAGAGGGAAGCAGGAAAACTCACTTCTGCTTACTGAAGTTGGTTCACATTACAATATATTTGATTTTAACCAACTTAGTACTGTTCCAGCCATGCTCCTGAGGAACTGATTGCTCTATGTGATATCATAGGGGGATTTCCTAAAAGGACAAATCAACAGCTTTTGTATATACCGGTATATATTTTTGGTATGCTTTCTTTTCAGCTGTCCAAATGGTTTAAAATACCCATTTTGCATTTTGTTCAGCCTTACTTTCTTCTTGCATGAAACTCTAATTTGGACAGAGATTATTGTTGTTTAAACACATTAAACTTTACCTTGTACAACACAATCACACGGTCCAACAGAATTTTATAATGTAACAGTTAAATCATTCTAATTGTGTGGATTTTTAAACCACCATTCCAATACTGAAATAATTGAAAAACATCCAATTATTAGAAATATGTATTTATATATACGGTAATTTTAATTTCTAAGGCAACAGTAATTCTGAGTATACAAATTAAAAACAAAACACCATATCTTAAACCAGAAAGAGTGAAAGATACTGCAACATGGAGAACAGCAATAAACCATAAACAAGCCTGAAGGGGGAAAACAGGCCGTCAGGTCTTAGTTAAAGGCTAGTAAGGGAGATACTATTCCAAAAGAAAGATGCCACACAGCAAAGGCAGGCTGTGTAGGACTCATTAGGTGCCAACGGATTGACAGATGGTACACAAAGGGAGCTTATTCTTTCAGATACCATGGGAGGGCAGAAATGATGGCACAAAGGTGGTTCCTCAGATAACCAGGCCCTGTGTCACAACAGCTCTGTAGATGACAAGCAATACTTCAATTTGCACTGGATTCTAATTGGTGACCAATGCAATGTGCCTAGTGAAGCTGTTATATGGATGTACCAAGATAGGCCTTTCTTCTGTTGCATTTTGGATCAATTGTTGTTTCAGTGGCCTTCAAAACCAGCCCCATGTAGAACACATTGCAGTAGTTCACTGCAACGAGGTAACTAAGACAATATCAATGGCCTCTTGTATTCTTTGTAAACTGTTAATAGAATTATTTAAATAAAATTTGACAGATTAAAAAAAAGATGGCCAATGGGTTGCATTGTGACAATAGTATCTTTTATGGTTGCATCATATATGCCTATACATCTACACACACAAGGATGCCATTGTAATTCATACTTGTAATTCATACTCCTAGAACTATCAACTTGTCTTTTAGAGCAAAATAATTAAGACAATAAAGGAAATAAAGCTAAACTGAGTTTATATCAAAACTATTCAGAGTTACTCTAGCTCAGTGATGGCTAACCTTTTTGTTGTTGCGTGCTGAAAGCGCATGTGCCCGCATCCATAATACAATGTGTGCGCAACCCCCCCATATGCCCTGACCCCTGTGCATGTCCATGTGACCTCCCATGCTCCCCCACCCCGTGCATGTGCACGACACCCCCACGCTCCCCTTGCACATGCATGCGCTCCCCCTGTGCTCCCCCCACGCATGCATGTGTAACCCCCCGCACTGCTCCCATCCTTGTGCATGTGCAAGTGACCCCCACACAGTACTCCTGCCTGCTCCCCCACCCTCACGCATGAGTGTGCATCTCCTGCATGTGTCCTGCCTCTGCACATGTGCAGCAGAGACCCGAAAATCAGCTGGCCAGTGTGAGGCGTGTGCGCATGTGCAGTGGAGCTGAGCTGGAGTGACAGCTCATGTGCCATTAAAGAGGGCGCTTCGTGCCACCTCTGGCACATGTGCTATAGGTTCGCCATCACGGCTCTAGCTTTTTATCCTTGCAAACCATCATTGCTTCTACTATGTATACACTGTTTCAAACATTACCTTTTTTATTTTGAATTCCTCACACTCTTTTTTTTTTGCATTACCTTTTTCTCCTCCTTTTTCTCTTTCACTTCTTCATTCTACAAAATATCCTTTTTGATATTAACTATTAGCATAATTCCTACACATCTTTGACATTTGGTAAATATATCAACTTTCCATTCTTTCTCTTAGTAGATTAATGTATCTTTGAATACATTTTCATACATTTTCAATAATCAATTCACTCTCTGTTTTCTTTCATTTCTTTTCTTCTATGTTCATTGTTTTTCCCAAGATTCTCTCTTGACACTATCAAAAACTTGTCTGTCCCAAATTTAGAAATCCTGTCAACCTTGTATCTTTCACTAATTCTTTCAATCCTCTATCATAAACATTCAAAACCATTCATGTTTTTTAATTTGTATTTGTTATTTCGTAATATTTACATTAAAATATACATATTTACACAAAGTATTCAAAACAGATCATATTTTAAGCATATATTCTTCAGCCATCATTCTTATGAAGTTAGGAGTCTCCGAATAGGCAAATAATTTTTTCTACATTATCTCTTGTCATTGTTGTTCCTACTTGACCATTCATATACATAAGAAAAAAGTTTTTATATTTGTCTTGGATAATATTTATTGAGAATATTACATATTTTCCCAAATATAAATCTATATCATTCTATTATCACCATTCACTAGATATATACCAAATCCCTGGAGAGATGCATGGAATGAGAAATCCATGCCCATTGATGTTTACCCAATAAATCTACTGATTTAGCCTATTGATACTTCTTTCCATAGGCATATAAAATCATTTTTCAGAGATACAAAGGAAACATCATATATGGGTAGTTTTCATTTAGTGAACAAAATTGGGACCTGTAACTCAGGTTTCAAGTGAAGTGATTGCTAAGTGAAACTGTGACTACACTTATGGTCTTACTTCAGCTTTCCTTTACTTTACAGAGCTGTGAAGGTCATAAATGCTTCAGTTCAACCCGGGCAAGATGAACTGGGACAAAATTGAGTGGTTTTTGGTTTGAGGGCCTGCCAATTCTCGATCTATGCCTTCTCTGGTACTAGATGGGGTTTCACTATCCCAGACAGACTTGGTATGCAATCTGGACCTCTTTCTCGACTCCTCCTCAAAGAACAAGTGACAGTCATGATTAGGAGGGGCTTTGCACAGTTTTGTCTGATTGGATTAATGTAATGTGTTCTAGATGGGGCTGCCTTTGAAGAATATCCAGAAGCTTCAATTGTTGCAGAATTCAGTGATCTGGGCAGCTATGTTGCTTCCAGAACGGCACATATCGTACCTCTACTCCACAAGCTGCATGGGCTGCCAGTTTTGCTTGTGGGTCCATTTCAAGGTACTGGTTTTAACCTTTAAAGTCCTGGACATGGAACTAGATGACATGAGGGACATCCTCTTCCTAATTATGGCTGCTCATGCCATCAGAACTGGTGTAGAAGGCATGCTGCAGATCCCATCTGCCAAGGACCTACACTTGGCAGTTCCGAGGTCTCCCTTTTCTGGCAGGCCTTTTCTGCTGTGGTGCCTGCCTTATGGAACATGCTGTCCCCCTTCCCTCCAAATGAAGTTAGCTCCATCCATATTAATCTTTGGTTTTTATACATTTATTGCTTTAATTAGTTGTTGTATGCCACCCAGTGTCACTTTTTATGTGGTAGGGGAATCGCATAAATTTTATAAAGAAAATAATGCAAGAACTGGTTGCAAAATTATTTTTCCATCACTGTTGCAACTGTGAACAGCAGCTAAATGAGGCAGTCACTAAATGAGGCAATCACTAAAGGAGAACTACCTGTAACATATAAAATAGATATTTTTCTGAGAGAGAAAAATACACTTTATGGTCCAATAACTTGTTAATACATATATAGGGGCCAAGTACATATTTTACATCCCTGCAGATAACAGACTGGTTGAGTGAGCTTGAAAGGAACAAACATGACTAGTATTTGGATGGGACATCACAGAAAATTCCAGGATTGTAAACTAGAGTGGGAATTAAAATAATAATAATAATAATCTTGGAAAATCACGTATGCACTATTGCCAAGAAAACTACATGTTGTGTTCATGAAGTCATCAGGAGTCAGGTTTGACTTGAAGGAGATTTCACCTTTTTATATAATTGCACCTTGACACTGTTTTAAAGAAAATTGACTGCAATTCATGGCGTCATTCTTCAGAAATCCCATTTTCACCCTATTGCAAGTGTCAGTTCCATTATTTTGACTCTGCTGATACAAGCACTTTCATTATGTCAGTACACTAAGTGTGGCTTGTACTAATTGTTCTTTTGGCATTTTCATAGCTCCTAGTGGAACAATACCATCTCTTGTACTTGTTCTGATAAGGTTATTTTGGATCCAGTCCAATGAAAAACATTTGAGGGGGCAAGGAGAACTGTTTGAAGATGTATTGTACAAGAGAAACATGCCTAGGAAAACCAGGGAGGTGGAGAGCCATTGAGAAGCATTTGGGATAGAGAAAACAATTCTGAATTCCCTCTTTTAAAGCTGCTTTCATTTGAAAAACAATGTCAGGGTTCAGTTATATATTTGCATAAAACATTTGACTAACTCTGTAAACACTAGTCGGTTTGGCCCAAACATTTTCAAATTATTTATTGATTTTGGCAAAACCAGCTTTGGATCATTTGATAAATGCTATTTATGCAAGGAACTGGCAGATGCCCTTCTTTTTTGAGGCATAGAATTTTAGCGAGGGTTGTAGAAATTCTAAGATGACATATTCAGAGGAATATTGTGGAATCGGTCTGGATGATAAAAGCACTTCACTGCAGTTATCACAATTTTTTTTTTTTTTAAAGTTACACACTGGAATGCAGTTTGAGCTTTCCTGATTTTATTATTAGAAAACCTAAATATTGTAGTCCAGAAAGGAAATCACAAAATGTGATTCACTCCATATGAACTACTGTCTCAGAAGCGGATACATGACTCATCTAAATAAATATCCAAGTTAATAGTGTTTCTACCTCTTCAGTCCTACAAAGACGGTCTAAAATTGACCTAGAATTTCCTCACAGTCACCGAAATGCAAATAACACAAAGGCAACATCATGAACCAGTGTTTGGCAGCTTTCCCTCCAGGTATCTAACAAGACAGTGAAAAGAATGGCCTCCAATCTGAGCCCCCATTTCTGAGCTACCAGTGGTTATGGGGTAATAAATACCCTCTCAGTTTCAAGGCAGCCAACACAATCCCAGACTAACACTTTAATAACTATACTGTATGGGTTTATCTTTAGAACTCCCACCTGGATTCATCTGGGATTTTTAATGACAACTCTATGGTTTGCACAATGTTTTTCCAGGGCAATTGCTTTCCATCTCACTAGATTTTGTATCAATTCATCTTGCTATAGATCTGTGATGGCGAACCTATGGCACGCGTGCCACGGGTGGCACACGGAGCCATATCTGAGGGCACACGAGCCGTTGCTCTAGTTCAGCTCCATTTTGGCTGGCCCCACCCATGCCGCCCCTCCTCTCCCAGGTGTCTCCACATGTTCTGTTTTGGATGCTAGGTCAATACAGGGCTTGCATGGAGGCTCTGGAAGGGTGTTTTTGGCCTCCAGAGGGTCTCTGGGGTGGGGCGGGGAAGGCCATTTTCGCCCCTCCCCAGGTTTCAGGAAAGCATTTGGAACCTGGGGAGGATGAAAAACAGGCCTACTGGGCCCACCGGAAGTCGGGAAACGTGCTGTTTCTGGCCTTCGGAGGCTTCAGGGAGGCTTGCTAGGCCTAAAATGTGGCACAGGGAGTCGTGCGTGCATGCGCGGGCAGGTTGCGCACACATGTGAAAGGGGCATGTCACGGGGGCATTGAATTATGGGTGTCGGCACATGTGCACGCAATCTTCCTGTGCTCTCCCCGCTTTTGGCACGCGATGACAAAAAGGTTAGCCATCACTGCTATAGATGCTGCACGGTTGTGGTGTTTCTGACTTCCTCTTTCCTACATGCTACACATGATGGAATTCCCCGCTGACTTTTTGCACTAATCTGGTAGTCTCCTAAGGGCCCTTATTTCTCTGCTTCTCTTTTGATTCTGAATTCTTTTAACTTCCAGTTCTGACAAGGGGAGGTTGGTCTCTCCACATCAGCTCAGTTAATCGTGAACCAATCTTTTTTTAGCCTGTAGCATCAGCCTGCCTTTTTGCAAATATAGTTCTCTGTCAGGGAAGCTTAAAGTTTCAATTTTTCTTTATTACTTTTGCTTTGCAGCTGGGGTTGAGGTGGGTAAATCATGGGCAGGTTCCAGCTCTGAGGACCTTACTGTTCAGTATGATTCTACTGCTGGCATTGTAAAACCAGGAAATGAAAAACAAAGCCCAAAGCCAAAGCTGGAACTGCAGGCCCATAATTTAGACCGGGCTTTTAAAGCATAATAATAGTTATTCTATACCACAGTGATCTTAAATGAAGCATCTGCCTTTCCCACCACCAGCTTTCTGAGAAAAATTGCCTCTGCAGAAGTGCTGGATATCAAAGCAGGAACTTTGCAGTGCCCACCCAGATGTCTGGCCTTTTTATAAGCTTCCTTTCTTTTGTACTTATAACCTTGTCTAGATACCTCTAGAGCCAAATATTTAATGCTCAGCTGTTTTGGCAACCCTCTAGCGTTGTTATTTCTGCAATACAACATCAGTCTGACAAAAAAAATAAATGTATTTTTGCATGTACTTGTCCAAGGCCTGAGTTCAGACTACCAAATTAATAAAGCTTTCATCCCTGAAGCGTTGGATTATTTTTCTTTTTAAAGAGTAATACTCTTTTTTAATGAGTAATGTTAGAATTGAAAGACATCCTGAAAGAAAAATTCCTTAAACTGGGCAATATAAAGCAGTATAAAGTATTATGAAATATGAATCTCACCCCGCAGACTGATGGTAGAGTTTGGATTTCAACCACAAAATTCCTTCCACCTTTGACTTCTGGCTTCACTTTAAGACCTCTGGCAGTTTTTCAAGAATTTATGTTGTGTTTCAGTCACCTCATACAACACAGAAGATCCAAGTTGCACATGATATGGTTGTTTTATACGGTTGAATATAGTTAAAAAAAAATACATTCTCCCAGTAAGTTAGGAACCCAGGACATTCCTCTGCAGTTTCTAGTAACTTCACCATGTAGTTCTCTGTAGTAAACCCATCCAAAAAAAATCTGATATTCTAAAGATAACTATTATTTGCTATTGTTGATAGATGGCATAATTCTTGATGTTCAAACATCAAAATGGTAACAAATACTAGCTGGACCATTCTTTCCCCTACATTTCATGGACATGTCATGCTAAAACCTGGAGAGACGGCCTCTCAATTCTAAGGATGCCATTAATGAAGCAGCATCAACCAATCATCTTGGACTATTGCTATTATCAACCCAATCAATCAGCCCAATCAATTAGATTGGCATGCTAATGATGGCCTCTTAGCATACATGAACCTTGTTATGGAGATATAGTCAAGCAAGATAAGCAGAGCAATTATTATCTACTGTACCTCTTTTCTACCTTTTCTTCATGTGAAGGAACACAGCGTGGCCCTACACTCACTCATTTATGTTTACTTCTTCATACGCAAGTCCATCTACCATGCTCCCCTTGTTTGGAAAGTTATGAAAAAGGAGGAGACTCTTCTCTACTGAGAAATGTGAGGAGAGAGAGAAAGGGACGTAACAGTGTTGTTGAAAAGGGACAGCAGAACATCACAGAATGTACTGTGATTTGGAAGGATGCTCCAGTCACAATATTTGGGGTGCAAGCCTCATTCTCAAGACTCTATAATCACTGCTGTCAGGCTTAGGGCACCATTCAAAATAATTGGTGTCCCTATCCTGCACTTTAACATTCCTATCCATAAAAGAGGGATTGAACATTTTTTATTCTGCATAATGTCACTCCTACACCATATATGGTGTAGCCTTTAAAAAACAAACAACAACAGAAAAACACATTCATTCATACACAAAAACAGAAACACACCACCACCAGGCTTGCCTTTGAGTAAAGCATTTCAACTGGCTGATGTTATAAATCAGCTCAGCTTGTTTTGGAAGTAGGTGGTTTTATCACATAGTACAGGGAAAAAACCAAACAGCTCATTTACATGCAGCTGATTCTCTCCTCATAATAGCTACAGATGACTATTTTAAATTTCCCTTAGCATCGTCTCAATGAGTTGCACATGTCTGCACTACAGACCATTACCTCACTGATCGTGCTTGTAACAGGAATAGGATATGCCTGCTGAAGAGCAAAGGGGTATGGAGAACCTAAAAGCAAGCCAAATCATTTCTTCCTGTGATAAAGAACTGGGTCAATTCTTAGCACAGGAGCAGAAGGTTTTCAAGGAAATTCCAGAAATCCATGGAAATTGGTGAGATGTATTGTTTTTAAAAGGAAAGGCGCAGGGGTGGGTTCCACTTACCTTTGCTACCAGTTCAGAATGGGAGCACGCGTGTTAGCATCGCTCGCACATGGTGCTTCTGTGCATGCGCAGAGCATCCGTGATGATGTCTGGGCGGGTAGGCGGAGCCTCCCACCGCAGCTACTCTCAGTTCGCAAGATCCGGAGCAAACCGGTAGGAACCCAACACTGGAAAGGCTACCGTATCTAGACTGCAAAAACATGAACCACAACTACAAAGAGATAAATAAATTTTGATGCTTTGCTGCCATCTAATCTTCACATGGATTTTTGCAGGACAGTTATAGTAGCCCTAACACAAATATAATAATTCAAGTCAGTTCTGAAGTCAAACACAATAAACAATTTGCAAATTGGCCTGTTTTAGGCTAACCAGAAAAAGCTGTCCAAGTTTTTCTTCTTGCTCAACTCCAACCTCTTGCTCAATTTTTTTTTAAAAAAACAACACCCCTTTACAGAGTCCACCCTGTTGAGACAGTGAAATATGTCCACATGGTGGTGCTGAAGCAATGTGACTGAACAGGTGCATGGAATGATGGGTAGAAGATATGTATTATGTTGAACTGGCAAATTTGTGATCTTCAGCCCATTTTTTTTCCAGAAGTGATGTTTTTCCAGGGGAGAACCAGTGGGCAGGAGAGAACCTAATCCCTCCCAAACCTGCAGATTGTGTCCTGAAAAATTCAATTCTTCATTATTGGACACAACACCAGAGTAGGGAAAAAATACTGCTTTATTGGGCCTAAGAGCTGAGTAGAAAAAAAGCAAGCAAGGAAAGAATAAAGAACCTGCTGCTTGATGTTTCTTGGCTGCTAATGTTCTGTAGCCCCACCTTCACATTGCAAGACAAAGTTAAGATTAACAGGGATTTGCTTTCTATCCAGTTTTTTGCTCTGAGTGAGCCTGTTTTCAGGAAGCAAAGAAATTGAGGTATATGTGGATTACTGATTACATGAAAAAGGAAGCAAAATTAGAGAGTGGTTGTTACTGCAACTTCTTTTTTACTTAAAAAAAAAGAATTTTGATATATAATTTTGAAATTTTAAATAAAAAGAGTTGCGAGTGCAAGGGCCACTTTCCCCCTTAGCATGGTGCTTTGGGCATGCCACTTAAAAGACAGGTCAGGGCATGTAAAATGTCTGCCTGGTGGAAGCCGTCAAGCATACAACTACGTATGTGCAGGTTTCCAGGCAAAGAACCATTCTATGCTATTCCTACCAATATTTAATGATGTTTAGTGGCCAGTGTTTTATAATGGGTAAAATAGGAGACAGACACCCACCCACCCCCGCCCACCCTCAGCCAATAGAAATTTATAATCCAGGTGATTTGAGGTCATCCGCTCACTTTCTGGCCAACCTGCTTCATAGGGTGACTGTGAAGATAACAATATAATGTAAGCCCTTCCCTCACCCCCACATGACCCATCTTGAATTACTAGAAGAAAGGCATAATACAGTGATGGCTAACCTTTTTGCCATTGTGTGCCAAAAGCAGTTGGAGCATGGGGTCGTTGTGCTTGAGCGTGCCCACACCCATAATTCAATGCTCCACGCCCCCTGCGAATACACGCGAAACACTTACCCCCCACTCCTTCCGCTTTTGGCACACGATGGCAAGGTGTGCCCAGTAGGCCCGTTTTTCACTCTTCCCTGACTCCAGAGGCTTTCTAGGAGCCTGAGGAGGGCAAAAAGGCCTTCCTCACCCTCCCAGAGACCTTCCGGAGGCCGGAAACAGTCTTTTTCCCGACTTTTGGTGGGCCCAGAAGGCCCAAAAATCAATCGACTGGCACAGGCATGTGCGCTGCAGCTTAGCTGGGGCAAC
>JANHFK010000410.1:52378-66167 GCA_036250565.1 Sibynophis collaris
CCAAGTCATTGATGAAGATGTTGAAGAGTACTGGGCCTAAAACAGAGCCTTGGGGTACTCCACTGCAAACTTCCCTCTATGTGGATGCAGTTCCATTGAGGACTACACGTTGAGTGCGGTTGATCAACCAGTTCCGGATCCATCTGATAGTGATGCCGTCTAATCCACTTCATGTTTCCTGGAGAACAAGACCCTCAATGGATTCAGATGCTTCACTCAAGTATCTTCTCTTCATTGGGAACACTAAAATCATATTATTTGGAAACTACCCACCCAGAAGGTGTCAATTTCCTGGAAGCTTGAGGCAAAGATCATGGGAGCTTGGCCTGAGAAATTATTCAGTCAGAAGCTTTTGAAATCAAGATATCAAAGATTCTTGAAGAGAAGTTGTATGCTGAACTTGATTAGATAATGAGGCCTTACACCAACCATTTCCTTTCAATACGCAAAAGGGACTCACAGCTTTTTGGAAGCATGCATAGATTTATTTTTTCAAAGGAAGCTGGCCTTAGAATGTTTAATGTCTAAGAGTTAAGGAAAGCAAAAGAGAGAATCAGTGATTTCCAAATGTTAAAACCAGAATGTACCATTCTTTTAAAATATGTCTTCTTTAAAGGCCTCCATCTTCCAGACTCTCCTTGGCTGTTAAGTAACCAGAGTCTAAAATTCCTTTAGTTTAACATGCTGGTTACTCAGAAAGTATGGCTTCTAAGTAAACCTGAGCTATGATGCCTCCTGTTTAGTATATTAAATTTGTCAAGATGCCAAGCACTTTATAAATAATTGTAATAATCATAAGAAGAGACTAGCCATGCAGATATTATAAAATTGTACAGCAATGAGGAAGAGATGAGATCACTTGAACTTCACTAGTGACAATTTTCATAAATGCTGAATTGAAACTGCTCTAATCTTCATACCAAATTGACCATAACATGGATATTATCCCACCACTGCAGAATAATTTTATTTGCCTGTCTTGAAAAATTCTTCTCTAATTTCTATCCTTATTGTTGAAACCAGATGTTAAGTGTAGAGACAGTTGCGAAGACAAAGATAATACTTAGTGGAAGTCAGAATGTGAATAAAATTAGGGAAATGGATACAGTATACAAGCAAAACTCTGCCTGGAAGAACTTGGAAAGTTGCTTTCCACTTACTGGTTCAGACTGTGGCTAAGACATGGGTTGCTTAACCAAAATGTACTGAATACATCATGGTTGGCATGTTGATGTTAAGTCATAAACCATGGTTCACAGACATATTAAGTCAAAACAATGGCTTTGTATGTTATGTGTGAACCCAGTCACAGAATTAAACCTTTGCTCGTTTTAACTTCTCAAGATTTGAGACAGGAGTTTTTGCAGCTCTACCTGGAGATGCTATGGATTAAGGATATTTTTGATGCAAAGCAGATGTTCTACCAGATAAGTGGGAACTATTCAACTGATATGGTGTTAGAATTTCAGCTACAACCAGGTGATGGTGGAACATGAGAAACAGACCAAGCCTTGTTTTACAAACATTGTATTTTCCATTAATCTTAAAATCAAGCAGGCCAAAGAAAGCACATGAAGTGGGTTTTCAGGAGTGTCCCTAAGGAACGTCATAAGGAAAAGCAGAAGTGTATACATGACATTTCAAACAGCCGGAAGTAAATTGGCAGTACAAAATCATGAGAGGAAAGCAAACATCTGTGAACCATGGTGGACATAGACAAGTTAGCAGATTAGAAGTGGATTAGAAGTGACACTAACTCAAAGCCAATCCTCCCATAAAACAGGATATTTCTTTTTTCTGAACTTTTAATCAGACGTTTAACCTACCCTTCTTAAAACCACAGATTTTCCTGAACAAGAAATAGGGAGCCAGCAACTGAAAGCCAGATGGAAAAGAGTCTGGATAAAGAAGCAAAGCAGGAAAGCTTTATTAAAACGCTGACACAATCATTGTCTGAAAGAGCATAGCAAGCAGACCAGATTGGCATTCACACATGCAAATATCCACATACAATAATTGGCTAACATTATAATGACTCGACAAAAACAAGGTTTCATACCTTCAATTGCAACAAACCCAATTATTATTTCTACTGATCATTTCAATCATAATGTTCAGTGGAGACTGAATATTCAGTTGCCCTGAGAAACCGACAGCAATTTATGTACAGTATTGCTAAGAAAACCAATTTTTAAAATGGTTGGTTCTAGATAACCCTCCTCCTGTTTGAAAAGACTATGTACAATCATTCGCATTTACATCACGTAATCAATGCAATTTTAAAAAATCCTACAATCCTACACAATTCTTGATTCTAGTAGAACAGTGATGGCAAAACTTTTCAGCACCAAGTGCTCAAACTGGAACGCGCGCGTATGCCGGAGCTCCAGAAACTCAAAGACCAGCTGACCGGTGTGCATGTGCGCGCCAGCCACCTGGTCTTAGGTTTTCCAGCATGCATGCACACCATAGGTTCACCATCACGGTAATAGAATATAATTTATATTTAATTTATATGGGCTTCCAGTTGGCGCCACGGCTGTACTGCCTGTGCAATGCCGACGCTCTGATGAGCTTGGCGAAAAACAGGCAGACAATCCGTCTGTCTCCGGGCCCTTTGGGCCCCGAACCGTCTTGGTGAGACGGGGGAGAGAAGGAGCGCTTCGTTGGGCGAAGAGGAGCAGGCAAGCTCCTCATAGGCCAGAGGGAATCCTTCAAGAAGAAGATGACGTGGCGTCAGCCATTATGGCCGACTCGAAGCTGGGGCAACCGTTCTTAAGTTTTTGCGCTGGAGGCAGAGTGAAAAGACTATTGGTGCCGGGTGAGTAATACAACCAACTCACAGGCGCTAATGATTTAAAGAAATAGAACTTGACCCAGAGCAATGATACAGAGAATGTGGAAAGCGGCTATTTAAGATCTACAGTATTTGGAGAATCAGAAACACTGAGGGAATAAGGCAAAAGATTGTTGAGAAATTGTTTTTTTTTTCTGAAGCTGGAATTGACTGAGGCATTAAAATGGAATTGGGATTTAAAACACTTATGGATTTAATTGAAAATTAAAGCTAAACAAAACTTTTACCGGAACTGGCTAGAAATCTGGGAATTCAGAAGACCACAGAGACATCTCTAGGAGAGGAGGAGGAACTGCAAAGAGAAGCTGCAAACCTGACTATGAAAAAAAGTGCCACGTCTACAAGAATCAAGCAACGTGAGAATGGACCCGGAAATTTCATCAACGCTGGAGCTGGTCGACAAGCTAATCGAGCTGATGGAGGAGTGGATAGAGGAGAGACATGAAGCGGCAGACATCGCCACCCAGTGGAGACAGAATACAGAAAGGAAACAAAAGGACTATAACAAAAGAGAAGGCTGGAAAAGGAAGAAATATAGAAAGAGTAAACGTAATAAAGCTAGGCTGATAAACAAAAGAAAGGAAATCGACTAGAAAGATTAGAATGCAAAAAAACACAAAGAAAATAATCAAAAATACATTGAGAAGTTTAAAGAGATCAAAGGAAGGTTAAGATTAAGGAAGGGCCATGAGATAAAATTAAAAAGGGACTCCCAAAGAAAAAGGAAAGAGAAAAAATATAGATGTGTTTACAAAGAAGAGAAGTGAAAGAGATAAAAAGGAAATTTGGAATAAAGGGGAAGGGCTACCAAAAGGTGGATCAGCACAAATGGCTATGAAATAGGGGCTGATAAAAGGAAATGGCTTGAAACATGGTGAAGTGATCTATAAAATAATATATAATAGAACACAAAAGTAGAAGTAATAAATTAAAATTTTATTTTCTATTGAAACTTAGATCTATAGAAATATTAAATTTAAATAAAGAAGAGATGCCATGGTGGTGTATAAATAAGAGAAAAAATAATTAATGAATTTTGAATGATATGGAATATTTTAGAAGGGTATATCTAATAAGTAAAAATGATTTCAAAAGTGTTAAAAGAAGATTTCTGATTAGATTTTAATATGTGTTTAAACGTGTAGTCAAAATTGTAATAAATATGTATATTTAGAATAGAATCCCGATTTTAAAAGAAGGGTAAAATATATTAGACTATATCTAAAAATCAAAGAAAAATTGATTGCCAAGAGTTGGGGGAAAAGAAACTATCGCTAAAAAGTTAAAACTAAGCAGGAAAGACTATTAATTATTAAGAATGAATTGTCTGATTCTTTTTATTTTATTTGGAATATGATTTTAGAAAATGGACTAATAAGCTTATAGAATGTTAAGTAATGATATTGAATATTTAGACTCAAGCACCCTTAAAATTGCAAAAGATATTTTATGTTGTGTTGTGTCAAAAAATAAAATAAAAATTCAAAAAAAAAGAAGAGTGAATAAGCATAATAAATAACAAATGTTTATGTTAGCTCATAATAGTATCAGAATGGGAGAATCAGGAAAGAGCCATTTATGACGATGCAAAATTTGACAATATCAGAGTGGTGTCTATAATAAATTACCCTCTTACGTTATTTGATGCAACATTCCTGATCTAAAGCTGATATACTAATTTATTTAAAGATTGTGATAAATTGTGGAGGATATATAATCAGTAACCTTGTAGGAGCCCAATGATCATTGTAGGTTTGTGCATGCTAATAAATGATAACTTTGCCACTGTGAATGCATTACAAGTTCTAGTTTTAGTACTATAATAAAGAGTCTTGTGAATCTATGGGACCTTAAAATTTAAAAGAGGCTGATTCAGGTATTCTGCACATATGAACTTAGTAAGTACCTTATCATTCCTTGTATTATAGAATTGCTCACAGGCAGAAATTTCCTGACTATTTCAGATACTTCTAAAAACATAAATACTCCCACAAGTCAAATTCAGTTCTTGGTGCATCCATCAGTGATCTTGGCAACAATACTGTGTGCCATATCTTTCTTCCTGAATGATTTTTCAGTTACTAAGTTTAGCAAATAAACTATAGGGAGGCTCAGTAAGTAAATAAAGATCACACCAAGGTTTTACTTACTGTGTGGAATAGCTGCTGGCTTCTTAAGTTAAATATAAAATATAGCTTTTAGAAGCCAAGTCTTCCTAATCCAGGGCAGCTAGGAAGAAGAGCTGCTCCGCTAAGCAGGGCAATCTTGATACTAATGAAGATGGGAAAAAAGGTAATATATTGCATTAGATGAAAATAACAATAGATAGAGTGAACAAGGAATGAATTTGCATTCATTGCCAAATAGCAGAGCTCAGGTTGGGTAGTTCAATATCCTTCTCCTCTTGTAAAAATGATTAATTCATTTTTTCTAAGTCTCTCTCTCTCACACACACACTCACACACACACACACAAACAAACACACACGCACACAAACACACACACAACGAGCAAGAGAACAAAAACATCCATGATTTCATATCTCACTTTTAGAAATAAAAATGAGCGGCAATCATTACTGAGAGCTTTGCTTGTATTAGAAGAAGAAATGAGGAGATTTCAAACAAACCTTTGGATCAGGTTTTGTTTAGTTAAAACTGTCAAAAAGAAAAACCAAAGCTCACTAAGTTTGAAGGAATGCATTTGCAGCTGTATACCCAACACCACAACACAAAATTCATCTAAAGAATTGTTTAGGATTGCAACCCTTTTGGCATGCAATATCTTTTCTGGATCACTGACTATTGAAAGGAAAAGGGTTTTTTTTATCTTCATGGACTCTTGTTCTGAACTGCATGTGTTGGAAATGATGCCTTGGTTTTGAAACATCTAATTTGACTTGTGAACTAAGTTGAATTCCAGTTCTGGGATTGCCTGTAGATTGACCTACCCTACAATGTTCCCTAAGTTTTTACATGTTGCTTGACAGTTTGCTTTTTAGAAATGTGAATTAATCTTGGACTGATTATTCATGTGAATGTAACAGCTTGACTTTGGGCTTTGGTTATAACATCCCTTAAATAGGGCATGTATTAGCAGTGATTAATTGTTGATTCATTTAATTAGCCAGGGAAAAAGGAAAGGGGAAGCACACTTTAAAAAAATACAATATCTGTAATTTTCTCATTTGGGGAGAAAGACAGTTTGTTCTATCCAGTCTTCTGAGAAGCTGTACTTTTAGAAAAAGGCAGCATATTTTATATTGATGGAAATGTTTTACTGTCATTTAATCTATTATGAGTGAGAACCTATCAGGAACAAATGTAAGATATGTACTACAGACTTCATTTCTCAATTTATTCGACTTGTTTAACAATAATGACAAATATTTCATCAATCTTTAAGAGATTGTTTGAAGGAAAAAAAATGGAGAAGCCTCAACTGAGCCTTCTGTGCACCATAGAATGTGTCGGCAGTATTTACTTGGCTAAATCATTTATTTGATACGTACCATGTGAAAGCTCAACGAATAGATCTTTATAATTGAGAAATCCATTAAGGAAAAAAAAAATCACAGCCAGAGTTATGTATTCCTATTTTTCCCTAGATATGGGTTATCTTTCTGAATGTTATCAAAAGTAATTTAGAGGAGGCAAGATAAGATCCATTGGTAGGATGTGGTGCAACAGCATCAGTCTGACTGATGTCAACATTTTTATTTGTCTTTCCTTGTAATAGAAATCTTAAAAGATGCCTGCTGTCACTGTAAGACAAATATTCGCTTTTACATCGTAGTGTAAAATCTGATTCCCATTTTGTGCTTTCTGACATTGTAACATAATGGAACAAACTGAAAAATAACTGAATTTCTAGTGCAACACAACTCCGCATTATGATTTCTCCTGAAGAGATGCCATCTGTTTTTCAAGAATGGACATGGACAGGGTATAGATACAAATAGAAGGAGTAGATACAATTAGATTGTATACTTGACAATTAATTTTCACACACATAAAAATGAGAGTTACAAAACAAAGTATTTTCTGATATTAATGGGACTAAATTGTTATAATTCACTGAGGTGGATCAGTCGTGACATTATAAAGGAAGGATGAAGGTGGTCTACTAGCATCTATTAGTCTTCATTACAAGACTTCCACAACGAAGTGTATCCTTGGAAAAGATGTTCTCATGATGGAAAATGGATCTGTAAGAATTAATGTTTAAAAATTGAGTATCCATTTGTAAGAATGATTTTATGGAACATTGAATAGGACAATGATGCTTTTCCAGCACTTTTATTTTTGTGCTGGGTATTCTTTGGGCTTGGTTGTTTTCTTGCAGATGTTTCATTACCAACTAGATAACATCATTAGTTAGCTAGTGCAATCAAGCTCAGAGAGTACTTAAAATTCAATCCTGACCTACAAATATTCTCTTCCACCAGCATTTTTTTAAAAAGGACCAAAGGAACTGATTGATGGAACAATCCTTGAATTTAAAAGTTAAGTCACATATCCATAATGTGCATAAACTGATTTATTTCAGTAGCATATTTACTCTTATGACTAAACAACCTCAGTTATCAAGATTCATATTCAAAAATCTGAAAGGAAGAAGAAAATATGGAGCTTTTTTATTTGCATTAATTTACTAAATTAAAGAAAAAAACAATATCAACTCTTTTAGGTTTTTCATCTGGGTTTATTTGTTCAGATTTGTTGTACGTACAAAATGAGAAACTTTTAGATTTTTGACAGTGCATTGAGGTAATGTGTACCTTTTAATAGGATACATTAAAGAGAGGCAGAGTTGAAAGCAACTTATGTCCTGTTAAATTATTTCTGGCAATTCATTGTTTTTTGCTCTTGCAATTATTTTCTCCCCTCTGGTAGTTCTATTATAATTTAAAGACTGGATGCAAGAAGGGCTAATGTAAATTCTATAAATAATGATGATCTCTCACAAAAAATGGCCTTATCTGGAAGATTAAAATTGTCAGATCAGAACTGTTGGAGAAGGTAATCTAGTGTTCTGAACTATTTAAGGGAAGACATTATACTTAGAGCATTCTGTTTTGTAATTAAATGCTTTGTTGCTTCTCTGCTTTCTTCTATTATATTAAAAATACCACATTTACTAGGTCTGTATCGTTACATTTCTGAGTTAATATTAGAATCCTGAGCTAAATTTAAGTTCCAGACTAGATAGGATTGACCATGGACTGACTCTGGTGCTATTAGGGCCTGATCCTCTGATGGAGAGTGCTCTATTGATGAGTCTTTAAAAACTAACTCAATTTTATTTATTCTATATCATATCAGGTGATATCATTTTTTGCCTTCTAATCACATTGTGAATAGGGAGCTCAAAAATTATAGAAAGGGGGTACTTTGACATTTGCTTTGTTAGGGTTGGATTCAGGGGTGAAATCCAGCAGGTTCTGGAGAACCGGTAGCAGAAATTTTGAGCAGTTCAGAGAACCGGTAGCAGAAATTTTGAGTAGTTTGGAGAACCGGCAAATACCACCTCTGGCTGGTCTCAGAGTGGGGTCAGAATGGAGATTTTGCAGTATCCTTCCCCTGCCACGTCCACCAAGCCACACCATGCCCACCAAGCCATGCCCACAGAACCAGTAGTAAAAAAAAAATGGATTTCACCACTGGTTGGATTGATACTCAATTTTTACTTCATTTCATTACAACATATTTTTTTTGTTATTTTCAAATGTCCACATGCTTTTTCCCCCTCTTTTCTGTTGTGCGGGGAAAAAGAAATAAATGTTGAACACAGAATTTCAAAATACTCCAAATAATCGGTACTGTTGGCAAATTGTCCTATTAAAAATATCAACAATTACACTTGTTCTGTGCATTTGGGGGAAATTATCAACATTCTCTGTGTTTTAACAATTAAAACTTTTGTGTGTATTTGAGGGAAAAGAGGCTAGCTAACTTTATTTTATTCTTAATAATCCACAAAAAATCTCAGTAATGATGGTCTAATGCTGAAGAACATTTATTCTTTCACCTACAACTGGCACAATTTCATATGTCTTTCAATAATTAGCTTTTGGTCAATTTTTTCAATCAAAATGTTATTGATAATGTTTGTATTATAGCCTGGAAAAGAACTTGTGAGAAGAGAACTATGTTTGCAATATATCTGAAAACTATGGATTGGATAGATTTGTGTTCTGAGTTAGATAATTATGACATTGATCCATTTATTAATTTAGACATTGGATGAGGTTTTTTTTAACGATATGATTTTATGATAAAATAAACATCTCCTATGAAAACCTATTAGAAATCCAGAAACTTCTTTGATATTTAAATTTCCAAGGTACACCTAGAGTCTTAAAGATCAGAGCCTGGCACTGAACTATTTACAGGATGTCAACTCTTACACAACATGGTCTGCTATGAACCTTTTAATATTATTTTCATTACATTAAATAGTAGCTAGCACTTTGATATAATATCTGCAACTAATGAAACAATTCATATTAGTGCAATTTTACTGAGTGCTCATATCTATATATCTCCTGAACACAATTGGTTGCAAGCAATTTCTTAAAGAATGTTTTCTTTTCTTATTCTGAAATCTTTTCAGCAGATTACTTCCATTTGAAAATTATTCATTAATATTGCAATATCATCCAGTATTTTGCAAAAAGAAAAAGTTAAATTTCTTTGAAATAATGACTGAGATAGATCTTTAAAAGTATTTGCTTTAACTTGTTTTCTGGCATTTTCTATATTTTAAGCTAATTTACAAATATGGTTTTATTTTGTTGGCCTAAAGGAAAGTACTGCTTATTCACCAGCTATCACTGAAGACCTTTAGATACAATCCTATATATAATTCGATATGAATTTAATGGATTCAATATTTTGGGGGGTATATACAGGTAGGGTCAGGTTCCATTTACAGGAACCGGTTCCTAGGTCTCATTCTATGTTTATTTATTTTATTTTTTATTAAATTTGTATGATAGCCATTTCCCCTATAAACTGACTCAATTACAGATTATAAAAGCGACAGAAAAAATAATTAAAATATAGCAGAATATTAGAGTGATTCAATATCCCAAAGAAATAAATTAAAATAGTTATGTATCTTTTCCCCCTTCTAATGATACAAACTGGAGGGGTGAGATGGGGAAACTTTCTATACTCATATTCCAAAACTCTAACTTTTTGTTTAGTTTAACAAGAAATGTTAGTGCATTTAAGACAAGATATAATTCCTATTGATACATACTTCATTGCTCAATTATTTCCTCTGTAATATTAGTCAAATAGCAGTTCAAAATATTACACATACACACACATAGAGAGAGATTCACAATAAAGGCACTACAATTTGCTAAAATATCATAATAGGGATAAGAGTAGATACTAATGCCAGCCATTCTTGGAACTTTCATACAAAACAGTGTATTTTACAAAAAACACAAAATTACAATATACTAATAGATGAATGGGAAAATATGTGGTTCAAGGGATGAAATTAATATTATGTTTTGGCCTTAAAGGGATTTAAATAAAAATAATGTATCATTGCTATTTGTCATGAGAGAAATCATCTAGAATATATAAAGAACCATGCGCTGCTGCTACCGGCATGTGTGAGCTGGACAGAATCGGCAGGATTTTACTACTGGTATGGTGTATATGTACAGTAAATAAGCAAAAATATTAAAATAAAATGATGCAAATAAATACACTAACTCAGAAGATTTTAAACACAAATGTACAATCAAATACTTTTCTTTTGGGATTTATGGATAAACAACTAGGGGAAAAAAGCCATGGAACGTTGCTTTTATATACATAACAACCGAAGCAATATTATTAAAGTTTGATGCTACCCACAAAAGAGAAATGATTTGTGAAGAAGATGGAATTTGCAAAGATGTCTAACTTGACTTCCTTGGTTAGGGAAAGGACAATATCTACATTTAGCATTGACTGGAAATCTTTTTGCATAAAACAGAAAAAAATGCACTTATAACTTGTAGTTATGATTATTAGGATGTATGTGTTTGTGTATGTGTATGTATCAGTGGTGGGTTGCTCCCGGTTCGGTCCGGATCTTGCGAACTAGTAGCAGCGGTGGTGGGAGGCTCTGCCGGGCTCACCCGCCCGGATGTCAACACGGATGCTCTGCACACACGCATACTCCCGTTGCGAACTGGTAGCGAAGGTAAGTGGAATCCACCCCTGGTATGTATGTGTGCATATATACACACAGAAACACACACAAATTTACATATAGTGTGTGTGTATATCTTAATTATAATATATACAAAATGGAAAAAGTGAGCTTTTTTGTAATAATAAAATAATTTCATAATCACACTTAGAATATATTTGTTGCAAATGAAAGCAGAACTTCTCTTTCTGCACTTTTGTCCTTTCTTTCTTTTCTTTTTCTTTTTTTCTTTTGTATTACTTTGTGTTAGTTTTCATGTTCCTTTTTAAAACTTTGAAGAAAAATGCAATAGAGAAAAAAAATGTATACTACAAATTGGAATAGGCATTATGGATCTGTATGACTCCCTCCACTGGGATGGAGGAGAGGCTTAAAAATCTGAGTCTTTCCACAGATGCTAGACCAGGATAATAAGTGAACCGACTAAATGTTGTAAATCTTCAATTTGTCTTCACCACAAACATGATGGGTTTTACTGTTCTCATATTTATTTCATTATCTGTGGTTTATAAACATCTGTTGGATGTCCAGAATCACTTTGAAATAGGCAGCCTTAGGAATTGATCTGATCAGTAAATAAATAAGCGACTGTAATCAACAGTTTCATTAGAAAGCAGTTTGATGAAGCTCCTATTGAGTCCTCATGTTGAAGCAGAATTGGAAATTGAAATGAAGAGTTGCTTCAGAGTAGGAAATCTATCAGGTGGTTTCCAAGCAGTTTCAAGTCATTCATTTTTTTTCCAGTCACATGTTTGCTTTCTCCTGCTACTAGAACAGGGGTGTCAAACTCATGTCATCATGGCAGCATCACATGATACATCGGGACTTTTTTCTCCTTTGCTAAACTGGGTGTTGGTATGGCCAGTGCGTGACACACCCAGCCCACAGGCTGGGAGTTTGACAGTCCTGTACTAGAACATCTTTTCTGTGCTGACAATATCAGCACATCTAGGAGCAGAACTAAGATTTCAGGACTCTGAAAATTGATGTAGAGCTCAGGATTGATATACCACTGTGATGGCAAACCTATGGCACACATGCCAGATGTGGCACACAGCGCTCTCTCTGATGGCATGCAAGCCATCGCCCAAGTTCAGCTTTGCTGCACATGAGCATGCGCCTCCCACCAGCCAGCTAGTATTTGGTCTCTGCCGCGCATGTATGGAGGGTGGGGCACGTGAAGGGAGGCTCCATGCACATGTGGGGGGCAGGGAGCAGGTGTGGGGCCTGCATGTGCATGGCATTTTGGGGGCTTGGGCACGCACAACCACGCATTAATCTGCATGCATGAGCGCTTTGGGCACTCGGTCCGGAAAGGTTAGCCATTACTGATATACCCTCTTGAGTAAAACTGGCATGAATATTTGAATCAAACTTTTATATTCTTAAACACTAAGAGCATTAAGTCTTTTGACCAGCCTTTCTCAACCTTTTGAAAAACGCAGAGAAATCCTTGAAATAGAATAGATTGTGTAATATGCCTAATGGGATAGCCACTTATCCTAATGGATTTTGTACTATATGTAATATATCTATGCCTATTTTTTGTTAGTTGATACCATGTTGCATGTTAATTTTCCCAAGACTAATAAATATTCCGGATTATTAGTATTTTAGCAAGTCACAGCCCTGATACTCGAATCATATCAGGACTGAAGGAATGGCAAAATTTATCTACTAGTTATGCCTGCCCTTCTCTCTCCCCCTTATAATTCAATGTTCAGAACTGCAAAGCTACACATTCTTTATAGTGGTGGGTAAAATGAAATTGGATGAAATTACATTCTCAATTCAGAACACACTTTTTATTAATATTGAATCTCTTGGCCAATTGAATCAGGGCCGATATGTGCAAATCTTTTAAAATATTTGATAAACCAATGCCTTTTTATCAGTTATGTACAAAGAAAATTATAAGGGTTTTGTTTTCTTACAAGCTATTTCTAGAAAGGATAAACATAAAATATAAATAATAATTGGACTTATACTGGTGTGTATATTTTTGTTACGCATTAACTGGCTCAATAGTAATATAGTAGTAGCTAAAAAACATGAAATCATGTCTTTATTCAAAGGTAATTTTAAAAGTTGGAGTGTTCTTTATTATCTACTGCTGATGACCCAGCGCTGCCCAGGTATTTTTTCATCTTAATCCCACCCCGCTCCCACGCATGTGCACATGACCTCTCCTGGGGACCATTTTGGGCCTAGTAGGCCTCCCTCCAGCCTCCTGTGAGCCAAAACAGGCTGCGGAAAGGGTGCCTTATCTCCTTCACCCCGTCATTGGCCTAGTATGCCTCCCTGCATCCAAAATGGGCCAGGGGGCCTTGTATCAAACCCCCCTGCAGCAGAGACATGAATATCAGCTGGCTGGCGGGAGGTGCACACATGCGCAGTGGAGCTGAGCTTGGCTCTGTGTGACACCTGCATGCCAGGACACACACACACACATACAAACACCCCGAGGGGTGTTAGGGGTGTCTTACCCTGACAGTGTTTGTCTCCAGAGAGTAAGTCATCTGTGTACCAAGTTTGGTTGAAATTGCTTGAGGCATTCCAGAGTTATTCTGGAACACACACACGTACACACACACACACACCGAGGGGTGTTAGGGGTGTTTTACCCACACAGTGTTTGTCTCTAGTAGGTAAGTCATCTGTGTTTCAAGTTTGGTTGAAATTGGTTGAGGTGTTCCAGAGTTATTCCGGAAC
>JANHFK010000410.1:115188-138039 GCA_036250565.1 Sibynophis collaris
TATTCTATTCTATTCTATTCTATTCTATTCTATTCTATTCTATTCTATTCTATTCTATTCTATTCTATTCTACACTGAGAGCAAATGCACCAAGACAAATTCCTTGTGTGTGTGTCCAATCATACCTGGCCAATAAAGAATTCTTATTCTATTCTATTTCTTACCTGAGCTCTCCTCCGGATGTGCAGGTCTACTTGGTTTGCAGAGTATTAAGAGTTGCAATTCCAGAGTTGTATCCGGAGAACGTCTGGTTGACTGAGAGAACATCTCTGGGGTTTACACACACCTCAAACTTTTTTGTTCAAAATCACGAGAAAAGCATCGCCTCCTTGCGATGCAAGCAACATCGGGACACAAAAGGGACAGAGCATGGATTGCAAACAGGGCAAAGCTTGCTTGTGTACCTGTCCCGTAGCTCCTACGTGTCCAGGAAGACCCCATCCCCATGTCTATAGAGATTCTCCGTCATCTGGGTCATGGTTGTCCTAAAGATGCTTTTTTGTCCCCAGTGAGACCCCAGTGATCAAGACAACACTGGTTTTCTGTTGTTTTCTCCTCGTGGAAATTCACAGCTTTCATATTATTTGATTTCTGCAAGTTAAAGTCAGAAGTATTTTTCAAAGGACTTTTAGCGAATGAAATCTCACCATCAATTATCTTGGTTCTCCAATTGTATGTTAACTCAGAACTCCTGATCTTGTTTATCTGTTTTATCTGTTTGTCCAGTGTTGCTTTGAAAGTGAGAGGGGTGGGATATAAGTTTAAGAAATAAAAATAGCTATCTTGCCATCTTTATGTTTTCATTGTAGTATTTTTTTTATGCGTGGATCTTGACTTACAACCATTCATTGAGTGACTGTTCAGTTACAATGGCATTGAAAGAATGTGACTTATGACCGTTTTCACACTTACGACCATCACAGCATCACCACAGTCACATGATCAAAATTTGGATGCTTGGCAACTGGCATGCATCTATGACAGTTCCAGTGTCCTAGGGTCACGTGATCCCTTTTGCGACCTTCTGATGAGCAAAGTCAATGGGGAAGCCAGATTCACTTAATACCATGTTACTAACTTAACCCGTGCAATGATTTACTAAACAACTGTGGCAATAAAAGCTGTAGCATGAGGTAAAACTCACAACTGTTTTGATTAGCAATGGAAATTTTGGACCATGGTTGTAAATCAAGGACTACCTGTACTATATCTGGAAGTTTTACTGTATTGTTTGTAGATGCAGCATAAACTGCTCAACATCACTTTGATATTAGTGGGCATAAATCAAGCCCCGCTTCAAAATAAACATAAATTCCTGATTGACAAAGCTTCCTCTCAGACTGGCCAGAGTAAGCTTGAAATGTCTCCATTTCTGGACTGCCAATTTCCTTGGCCTCAGTTTTTTTTAGCAGTCAAATCGTGTTTCTGTTCAACACTCATGAAATATTTTTCTAATTACTTTGCTTGTATGTTGGCCCCTCCAGTGGTGGGATTTAGCTGGTTCTGTCCAGTTTGGGTGAACCGTTAGTGCCGGCTGCGGTAGGCTACCCACCCACCCAGAAGTAATGCCATCCTACCTAGCCACGTTTTGGAGGCCGTGCACATGCGCGGAAGGCTGAGTATGCATGAAGGTGTGAGCTCACATTTGGGAATCCCACCTCTGGGCCCTTTCCAAAGTCTCTGTAAGCTAACAATTTCAACCTGTCAAATAAATGCCTGTTAACACCAAATACATATTCAAATAACAAGGTAACCCCAACAAAAATGTATTTAGATGTTTATTTATTTGTATCTTGCCTTTACTATTTTTTTTTACAAATAATTCAAGGTACTGAACATCTCCAACACCTCTTATTAGGTGCCACACTTCAGTTACAACTGAAGTGTTTTCATCCCCTGCCATGTGGATATATAGAAACCAGAAACCATTCCATCCAAACATTGGTTTGATTAGTCACACTTACTAAAATACAACCGACTGTCATGGACCACCATGCCCCATGAGCACTCATACTGCCTGAACAAACCAATGCAGGCCGAACCCCACCTTGTGTGCAGGTACTTAGTTTCATTTAAGTGAACTACTCACTTCGTTTTGTCTCTCAAGTTCAGCTGCTCTGTGGATTAGCAACAAGAGACACAAAAGTGTTTTTCCCTTTCTGATGCACAAACAAAATGCAGTGCTAAGAGACAATGGCTTTTCCTTGCAATTATCAGAAGAATAGTAGTTGTTGATGTATCCCCAGTGGATCTTAAGATACAAAAATCTTCCAAGAGAAAACCTGTTTGAAAAATATGCTTGAAGTTCTCCAGCTGGGGACAGAACAGGCTGCTTCAGATTGTCTTGCCAAGAGCTAATCGACAATCTTGATTTTTGATGTAGGAGGGAAGGTGACAAGAATGACTAGGCTGCCTCTCCTGCTGCTAGTACTCTTCTGGCTCCTGGCTCCAATTATTGCTAAGGGGATGCAAACCTTTTGTGTGTTGCCACAACCTTACAAGATTCAGGAAAATTATTACAGGCCTGGTGATCTCATTATTGGTGGGAATTTGCGCTTGGGACTCTATTGGGAACTTTACTTACACTTTAATAAAGACCCCTATCTGTTTTCTCTCTCATATTTGTAAGTTTTACCTGGGGACAAATATCTAGGTGATTGTTTGTTCAGAAATATTTCTTCTTATGATATTTCATTTTCCTGGTGGAGTTCAAATATTTGTGATTTTCTCAATAAAACTGATTAAAGACTGATTAAGTAGGCTAATTTTTCTTTCCAAAACTCTTCATCGAGACAACGATGAGTGAGGAAGGACAACACCTTAGAAATTTTACTAGCCTAGTGAAGAAGTTGACTTACAATGTTGAATTTGGACAGAAAGTGGTGATGGAAGACTCAAGGAAAAAGACAACACTTTTCCAGTGTAGGGTACTGCCAAAAACACAAGTTTTGGAATCAGCAGTTCTTATGAATAATGGCCTTCACTGTTGTGTAAAAATGAAAAGTTGTGGTTGTAATGTTATTTTCTACTGTGCTAAACAGAATGGGAAGTCGATGCCTTTTTCTTTTCTTTTCTTCCTTTGCCTTATATCTCTTTTTTCCTTCCCCCTTTTCTTAGTTTTTCACATTTTTTTAAAAAATTTTATACTTGGCTGAAGTAATACAAAATTTAAATTGGAATAATGGTCTTCAGTAAATATTTGCTGTTTCTCACTGGAGTCTTGTGATCAGCAATGGTTGCCACATGTGAAGAAGCTGCTCTGAGAAAGACCCAAATTGACTTGGTTGCTAGAGGAGAAATTAGCTAGGATTACAGCCATTGTAGCAAAGTGAAGACGTGGGGGATGATAGAGGGATATAAAATGGTCCATGATATAGATAGACAGCCTTTTCTTCTTTCTCACAAAGCCATCCAAGTTTAATATATTTTTTTAAAAGAACATTAATATTTGCGACTTTCTCCTCCAAAGAAAACCCCACAAAGAAGACAAGGCAAACTTCCTCAGCACACACATGCTTTGTGGTAATGTTTCACAATGCTTCTCTCACTATAGACCCACACCCAACAACTACCATCAGTTCATGGCCCTGGTGTTTGCAGTGACAGAGATCAACAAGGATCTGATTCTCCTCCCCAACATCACTCTTGGCTTCAACATGTATGACAATGCCAATTGGAACAAGAGAGTTTATTTGATCAGCCTCTTTCTGCTCTCCACACGTGGTCAAATAGTTCCAGGTTATAAATGTGACCAGCGAGACACTCTCTTCTCTGTCATTGGAGGAGACAACCCCCAATTCTCAATGCCGATAGCCTCTATCTTCAGCATCTTCAAAGTCCCACAGGTAAGGGGGCTCCTTTAGATATAGTTATTGAGGAGACAAACTAGAAGTGAACACAGAAGTCCAAGATGACACCAAAAGGGCTTGACATCAATACTATATGAGTTTAAGAATTAATGCTACAGTTGGACACATTTTTATATTTTATGTGTCAAGATATTTTGATATATGTGTTGTTAAATTTAATAATATTAATATTAAATGTGTTAATTGTGATTCTTCCTCTAATATTACATTATTAGTAATTTATTACATAATGTAATATTTCTGTAACCTGTCAGGAGGAATTCCTTACTAATGTATTATTCATAGAAGTGTAGGTGCACTTTCATCACTGTTTACTCCCTGTAACAATTTTCTGGTTTGTTTCCTTGGAGTCTGACATGTCACAACCAGGGAAAATATGTTAATTGGTGGCTCTTCCTGAGAAAGGAAGAAGCTTATCTCTCAAAATGACTCAGCTTGACTGATGGGGTGAATAACCCACACAGTGGGGACCCCTGAAGTCGCCATCAATCTTTACTTTTGTCTTTTAAAAAACATTCTCCCTTTTTCCAGCTCAGCATTGGCTTTGAGTTCATTCAGGGAGACAGAAGAGTTTATCCTTTCTCCTTCCGGATTAATCCCAAGGAATTTCCTCAGTATGTGGGTTTAGTCCGGCTGCTCATGTATTTCCAGTGGAACTGGGTTGGATTTATCGTCTCTGAAAATGAGAACGGAGAACGGTTCATCTCAACTCTGAGGCCCATGCTCATGGAGAAGGAGATCTGCCTGGCCTTCACTCGAATGATGAAACATGATTTTTCTCATGTAGAAGTCTTACATTTCATGTTACTTTCAAAAATATGGGCTAATGCTGAAGTTATTCTTTTCTTTGCAGAACCTGACATTGTTGAAACGTTTCTTTTCATTCTGAACTTAATTTCTAAAAATCCATGTTCCAAAGTTTGGATCTTAACTTCCTACTGGAAACCACATACAAACCATCTTCACGATACTTGGAAAATTTTAAAGCACTTGCATGGGTCTCTGCATTTTAGGGATCGCAGTGGAGGGATCTCAGAATTCAGCAATTTCCTCCTCTCTTTAGACCCTTTGAATCCACAAGGAGACATGATCCTCCCACTGTGGTGGGAAAAGGTCTTTGACTGTGAGTTACACAAACCAGGTCACCATTTGATAAAAGGGAAGAAATACTGTACAGGAAAAGAGCATTTACGTAATCTGCCAACCTACATGTTTCAAACAAGCATGACAGGTGAAAGTTACAATGTCTACAATGCCATTTATGCTCTGGCACATGCATTACATGTGATGCATGGATCTGGATCACGACCGGCCCTGATGAAACTTGGAAAGAGAATCTCCAATGGTCAGCCATGGCAGGTAATGTCTGTAACTTTCTATTCAGACCACAGATTTTAGTTAGGAAACTTCAGATGTGTATTATTTGAAATATTAATTAAATAAGATATCTGTCTGTTACCAAATCAATGTACTTCAGAAAAAACAATGGCTACCAACCTGCCTTTCATTGAGGACTTGTATACTGCATGAGTCAAAAAGAGAGCTGTGAAAATATTTACAGAAGCCTCACATCCTGGACATAAACTTTTCAACTCCTACCCTCAAAATGATGCTATAGAGCACTGCACACCAGAACAACAAGACACAAGGACAGTTTTTCCCCAAACGACATCACTCTGCTAAACAAATAATTCCTTCAACACTGACAAACTATTTATTAAGGCTGCACTACTATTAATCTTCTCATCATTCCAGTCACCATCTCCTCTCACTTATGACTGTATGAATGTAACCTTGTTATTGGTATCCTTATGATTTCTATTGATTGTTTCCTAATATGATTTGATCACTTATTTGTACCCTATGACTAATTAAGTATTGTACCTTAAAGTACAACATTAAGTGTTGTACCTTATGATTCTTGTCTTTTTATGTACGCTGAGAACTTATACACCAAGACAAATTCCTTGTGTGTCAAATCACACTTGGCCAATAAAAAAATCTATTCTATTCTATTTACATATGCATTAGAAACTTACTGGTATTCAGCTCACTGATATTCACACCAGTCTATGTTCTGTAAGGGAATGGCCTCAGGGCAAAATAGCAAATGGGAGAAGACATCAACAAATTCACATCTGATTTGTTGACATCACCATAAGGGAGAAAGAAGATACGCATGAATCACAATCTTAACTACATGAGCTGTGCAGATGGCCTTTTATCAGGATACCTGCTATGAAAGGCTTTGTGTTGTGATATAGCAAACCATACTTTGCCATTTTTTTTCATCACTGTGGTTTATACCAGGTGTTTATGTTCTTCATAACATATGGGGTTAATATGATGGTTAATTTCTGTAAGAAGATTATCTAAAGGCTTCATTTATAAATATAAGCATTGCTCGGGATCTCCAACAAGTGAATGTTTTGCTTATAGGGAGTTCCGATCCAAAAACACACAGATATTTTATTGGGAAAAAAAGAACATTACCCATTTCCCCATCGCAGGTATTCTAATGGAAATTATTTTAATTTAACAGATAGTCTCCTAGGTATTTATTCCTATACCTGCTTTATTAATAATTCATTCTCATCCAGTACAATATAGTGACACAAAACTAAATACCAAGAAAAAAGCTTTCAGGCAAAACATTTTGTACCGAGGGAAGGTGGAAGTGGATATATCTTAAGTTCTTTCATAGTTGCTTAAGTACACTTATAATTGTTAAGGGATCAGATTGGAAACTCTGTAAAGATTCTTGATTCTAGGCGTGTTAGAATTATGGTGATTACTTTTTGCCTGAATTCCTACTTTATTTGAGGTTGATATGGAGGAAAGATAGGCAGGAAGACAATCAACTTATTTTTATTTAAAAAAATCATGGAAACTAGAAATGTAAATGAAATCAACCACAGGGTTCTTTCCAGGGGTGAAATCTTCTTACCTTCCCTACCGGTTCAGAAGTGCATGCTTCGCCATTGTCACATCCGATTTTTGATCATCTCCGCATGTGCAGAAGGCTTTGCGCATGCACAAAGGGTTAAAAACCAGGAAGTAATGACATCCTGGTGGGTGGGCAGAGCCTCATGCTGCTGCCACTATTGGTTCACCAAACCACGCACCGCTGCTACTAGCCCATGCGAGCCACACAGAACCAGCAGGATTTCACCACTGGTTCTTTCAAGCAAAATCACAAGATTCATTGCCATAGTAGTATGGACATTTAATTCACAAAGCCAATAACATTCTTCTCAAAAAATGTTTTAATTCAAACATTGCATTAAAATACATTTATTTGAGGATTCATTGAAACATAATGTGTGATTTGCATGATTTGCCATGTCTCTTTGACTATGAAGACATATTCAGAGATGACATGCCTCTGGACAGTCATTGCTGGGAAAATTAAACCAGTAGGTGAGGATCATTCGCTGCCCCATCATCTTCAGTTGGATATCTGATTAGTGGTTGCCTTTTTCTTGCAAGCATTAATATACAGAGGAAGGAAAACTGAAGCCAGGGAACCTACCAGTCACTTTCTTTAACCTGTTTCCATCAAAAACATGTAAGGATGTTAGCACTTTACACTATTTTTTTCTGAGCCATAATAGATCATCACGAAAACACAGTAGGTTTTCTGCAATTCACAGACTAGAGATATGTACATTAGCCCTTTCTCCAGTTATAGCCAGAAAGCCATTCTATGTCTTTCCATTTAAATGTAAGCCTATTACTGGTTTGTTGTTGTTGTTAGTTGCAAAGTTGTGTCCGACACATCACGACTCCATGGACAACATTACTCCAGGCCTTCCTGTCCTCTACCATCCTCTGGAGTCCATTTAAACTCACACCTACTGCTTCAGTGACTCCATCCAACCACCTAATTCTCTGTCGTCCCCTTCTTCTTTTTGCCCTCAACCTTTCCCAGCACTAGGTTCTTCTCCATTGAATCCTTCTTTCTCATTAAATGGCCAAAGTATTTCAGTTTCATCTTCAGGATCTGGCCTCCTAAAGAGCAGTCAGGGTTGATCTCCTCCAAGACTGACCGGTTTGACCTCCTTGCAGTCCAAGGGACTCTCAGGAGTTTTCTCCACCACCATAGTTTAAAGGCCTCAATTCTTTGGTGCTCAGCCTTTCTTATGGTCCAACTTTCACAGCTATACATTGCAACTGGGAAAACCATAGCCTTGACTATATGCACTTCTGTTGGCAGGGTGATGTCTTTGCTTTTTAGAATGCTGTCTAGATTTGCCATAGCTTTCCTCTCCAGGAGCAAGTGTCTTTTAATTTCTTGGCTTCAGTCCCCATCTGCATATTACTCCATATTACTGGTTGGGAGAGGTTAAAGCAGTATCAAAATATAATAAAGACAGGTTACCATAGCGAAGTATTAATTTAAGTCAATAATTAATATATTTCTGCATCAAGGTTTTAAAAAAATAATGGATTACCAGATCTATTTAAGGCACAAACATAAGGGAATGATTTTTCTCCAGAAAGCTGAAAGATTTCTTTATAAATTCTCTTTTATATTTTTTTAAATTGGTTTTTTATTTAATCATTCATACCTTATGTTTGATGGATCATGACACTGTAAAATATTATTTTAAATTGTTTTGTCCATTTATATATTCTTTAAATCGATTACATTTTCCAAATTGGGATTATCAGGACACCATTCTGCCATTTCTTTTTAATAACATTCTGTGACTGTTTATATATCCATAGGGAAATGTTCAATGAACAAATAACTTTGACATATTTTACTTTATGTTTCTTCCTAGCTCTAGTGCCTCAATAGGTGAAGAAACACAGGCATATTTTTTGTCAATTTTCTTTTTGCCACTAAAACCTGCCTATATTATTTGATACATTAGACAAAACACCTAAAGTTGCTCATTAAAGTTAGTTTTTAGCTTGATTAATGACATACATTTGCCTCAAAAGTAACAGAGAGAGGAAAGAAATCCATATGGACTGCATCAAGCTTTCAGCAAGAAGTCTGGGATGCAACAAATAGTAGAGGAGAGACCATAGCTCATCTTATCCTGTAGGATTTTGGACAAGGTAAACAGCACTGATTAGGGAATAAAACAAATCTTTTTCTGAAAGCTGGCTAAAAGCTAAATCAATCACTGTGCTTTCTTGTGTTCGGTATAAATCCACAGCAGCACAGTATGCATCCAGCTAAGTTTTTATGTATGTCATCTTTAAATTTTCTCTGATAGTTCAAGAAGCTTCAAATACTTAAACCAGGAGGGTAAGCCCACAATATGGCTGTTTTAGCTGTGCTTATTAAAAATGTACATGACATTCTGTAAATTTGATAAGAGTATATGCGAATGAAGATATGTCTTTCATTTTACATATAACTATTTTTTATTCATTGTGCTATCAGACTGCTTTCAACCTTTACATAACTGTCAGGTTAGTCCTATTGGTCTTTTTGACTCTTCTGTATTTGAGAATTTAAACAGATTATTCAGTCTATTCAACCTAATTATTGTTGGTTATTATAGCTGCAGTCCTAAAGTTCCTGAAAAAGAGAGTAGTGCCATCAGTTGTAGGGAAAGATTAGGATTTATGTTCTGGTTCCAGCAGTTGTAATACTTTTCAACTGTGTATGATATCAGAGAAGGCGAAAAGATATTCTAGGGGACCTATGTTTCTCTGCACCTTCTGATTTCTTCTCCTTATTATAAAAATGGAAATGATTTCCTAATGTGCCGGTCATAAACTTTAGCTAATCTAATTTCTAAAAAATTAAATCTAGAATTTATAGCCTCCTCCTCTGCTAGTCCATTTCAAGTACATCTATCATAGTATTCTGATATGTTTTCTTATATTAAGCTTCATATATTTTTGCATTATTGCTAATCAAATGTAAAAGAAAAGAATTGTTGATGAAGTTCCTCTGTTTAGAAAAAAATGAGGGACTTGGTGCAAGGCAGGAAAAGTTAAAGTTATTAAATTAAATAGTAGGTACAGGGGAAAAATGGAGCTGGATTATTTTGGCTGCTAGTTATGTTAGATTACAGTTAAAGTTTATCCAAATGTTTAAGGCCCAAATAGTGGGAAGAAAGATAAAAATGAGTCAGCAGGGAAATCCAAACTTGTAACCTATTAAAGTAGGGGTGTCAAACTTGTGTTGTCATGGCGGCATGACATGGCGGCATGTCAATACATGGCGGCATCATGTATTGCAACTCCCCCCCTTCGCTAAACTGGGTGTGGGCATGATCAGTGTGTGATGCATCAGGTCCATGGGCCACTAGTCTGACAGCCCGGTGTTAAAGGGAGAAGATGTCCAAAAGAATGGAGAGTGTCATGCCCTGGCATTTAATTTGTGTATACACTGTTGTTGTTCTCTGGCCCCATCTAATTGCCGGGGCCAAATATTTATTGTTTGGAAACTGATCCAGCCCTTTAAGACATCCATCTTCCCATCACCCCTGATTCCAAAAACAAGTGTATCCTGGGAAGCCAGACTCCATTTCCTTGATCAGTCTGAGGAAACAGAAGCACCAGGAAGAATCCAGCCTAATCTGTGACACATGTTCATCTGAGGACAAAAATCCACATCCCATACACACAGCATCACTGATGAGATTTAGATTTATCTGTATTTATTAATTCCTATGCTCATTCGCAACTCAACATCGTTTATCTTGCCTTCGGGCTCTTACTATATGTATTTCGATCTTTCCCATTCACCCATTCTGTTCCCTTAATAAAGCATCCAGATCTACACACTGTTTTATTGGAGGATAGGTGGGTTTAGCTGCATGTCAAGCTGCACACAGATAACATGTAGTGAGGAGAGAACAGAGTATCCACTGCAGGGCATATGTCAAAAAAGTCAAGATGGGAAGTGCAACTGCACAATTGAGCACTTCCCCCTTTTGTGAATGCTTATGAGATAGAAATAAGAAATGAATTAGGGACAGATACTCAGCTATGGAACACAGATAAGCAGAGAGATTCACATATATTTAGTCTGGAGGTACAATTTAAAAGGGTGGGGGAAGGAAAATATTAGTTTAGAAAAAAATTGCTTAAGGAGGTAAATGGACCAAGAAGTAAAAAAAACATTTTAAAGAAAACGGAATAATATTAATGAATAAGGAAAAGGTAAAAAGGAAAAATGCAGGAGACTATTTTTCTTGCTAGAGCACTTTGCCCAGCTGGGTTTCCACTTGCTGCAACTAACAAGGGAAGATCCAGGGGATTGATTAACATACTCAGCCGATGCAGAAAGAGAAATTTCAATAGCTAGGAAATCACCCAATGAATTGGATGGGGGAGGAGGAAGATTTGAATAACTGAGAGGAGGAGGAGGAGGAGGATGGAAATCTGACTTTTTAAAAAATGATCAAATATCTAGACTATTGCAAAAGACTTTAACAGAAATTGCAGGAACAGAAAGTATTTTGCATGGTATAGGGAAAAATTGATTTCCTTAATTACACAATCTACTTACTGGTACTCTATTGCGTAGGAGGAAAGGGAGTCTTCTGTCACTGAGCAAGTCTTTCTGCAGGACACGATGAGATTCATTCCACTGAGTTGCCTACTCTTATTTATGGTGACTCTTGTATTTATGTGACACTATATTTCTACCGTACTACTGCATGTATTAAAATTGCTTTTGTTTGCTTAAAACTAGAGTCCAAATATGTTTCTTATTAGATGCCCCAAGAGCCACAGTAACATTATTCCCTTAGAATTCCATCCAAGTTTGTTGAAATTTTTGGCAGTAGATTTTTATTTGATGTGATGGGCAAAGTTGCTGAATAAGGATGTGATGAGAGATCTCATGGGGTATCATCTTTTAGAACTCAGTTTATCCTCTGTTTAATAGCAAGCACAATTCTGATCATACTGGTAGAGTATCCTGTGATTTCTTGTTCTGCTCCTAATATACCAGACATTTCTTAATTCTGTGGTTAACTGGAAACCAATTTTAAAATGGCTACACAATTTTGTATAGTGGATAAGGCACCAGGCTAGGAACTGTGAAGTCTAGTCCCACCTTAGGCATAAAGCCAGCTGAGTGACTTTGGGCTAGACACTGTCCATCAGCTTTAGAATTTACAAAAAAGATTAAAGTCTTATTAAAATTCTATGAGAGCTTGCTGAAGATAAAATACATTTAAGGTATCAGAGAAAGCAGTAAATTGGACTTTTCTTCTTGTCTCAAGGAAGCTTTTGCCACTTTAGGTTGAATTCCCTGTCAGCATGTCAGTTCTTTATAAACCTAAATACCTCCATATCAAAAGGCTAGTTAATTTAAATTAATCTTCTCATAAGTCAATGTAAGACTGTTATTTTTCACAATAAATGGACTTAGTATTTAATCCATTCTCTGGCATGTTTTGTGGGCAGATATAGACATAGAGATCCTGACGTGGATTTAGACTTCAAGAATGTGAGTGTGTGTATATATGTTCATGTATGCATGCACACAGACACCATAACACAGACACAAATAGATAAGCACAACACACACACACACACACACACACACACACACACACACACACCACACACACACACACACACACACACACACTGGAACTGGCCAAGAGGAAAGAAGGAAAACCATTTATTATATTAGGCCCCACACTCCAAATCCCTGAGCCAGTAGAGGAATCTGTTTGGTTATGGTTATTAAAAGTCAACTTAAATGCCATTTTTGATCTACATTGAAAGGATTATTATTGATGCATAACGCTGAAAGAGAAGTAGCTTTTCACCCTTCCAGACAACATGAGACTTGTCTCCCATTGTGGTTCTGCATTGAAGGTAATTTCTACTACCATATTAATAAGTGATGCATGAAAGTGTTTCCCTTCTAAAGAGCTCTTTGCTATCTGGATGTTGTTCCCAGGGGAAATAACCCCACAATCTTTTTCATATATTTGAATGTGTAGCCAGATTTGAGAAGTACACTAAAGCAATTGCAACAGGACTAGATTAATATTTCAATCTAGTTTTGTTTTTAGATTAAGAGTGTCCCATAGTAGAACATCTTGATTTACACAAATTTGTAGCTTAAATTATTGATTTATAAAATATTGTGCCTCCTGAAGAGTATTTAATTTATGTTTCTTTAGTTTTTGGTCATTGTTGTATATCATATTGGTATGCCAATATTCAGAGCTCTCAGTTTTAGAAAATAGAACTTAAAAAATGAAATGCAACCAAAGTTACTATAAATAAATAAGAAGAGGTATTGAACAAAATCAAATTTTAGCCAGATTAAAATAAAAATCTTTTCCTATACTGTCAATATGCTTTCTTTTTTCTATTAATTTTTCCAATGAATTTAGGCCCAAAGAATAACATTTTGAATTCAGGTTTTAATTTAATGACATTTCCATAAGGAAAAGCTATAGATGATGGTTGAGGTTAGGGAAAATAATATGAATACCAAGCAAATATCTGTGCAGCTTCATAATCAATTCAGATACAAGTAGAAATATCTTCATCGCTTAACCAGGGCTTTGAAAAAGGTATACAGAAAATTGCATGTCAGAATGATAAATCTGTCAATTTGTAAAACTGCTTATTATTATGGGGTTGGTACTGACAACAAAATGAGAAAAAGCTTCTGGAAACGTTCAACCTTAGAGAACACCACACACCTGATCTTCTTCATTTCTACTTGCACGGAGGCTCAATCCATTTGCTCATATTAATATTTTTCCCTGGGACATGTCTCAGAAGAAGAAACACTTATGATTTTTAAATTAAAAAAGGTATCATACCGTTTGCAGGAGTCTAATGGAAATAGACCATTAAGCATTAACACATCTATTTTATATTTTAAGTTCTGTAATATTATTATTAATATTATTTTAAAAAATATTTATTTAATGGTGTCAAAACCTATATTATGAAACTCTATTCCTGAGAATTCCAGTCCATGATGAATTTTTGAAAGAAATTGATTCCCTTGGACTACATTAGAAACTCCTTAAATAATTAGCACTGTATAATGCCAAATTATGAAGCTGACTGAATACATAAAAACATCGGCTCTATTTGAAAGTCATTCATGTTATTATTGAAGTATTCTTTTTTATCAAAACCTAAATGTTTAGATATTAGTGTTTAACTTTCATTCTTTACGTGAGTAAAATAATTATGTAAGGAAATTAAAATGAAATTTTATGTGTGTCTGTGTGTTTAAATACTGCTCTTTAAAAAGCTAGATCCTGAAGATGAAACATGGCCACCTAGTGAGAAGGAAGGACTCACTGGAGAAGAGCCTAATTGAGTTTGATTGAGGGCAAGAGAAAGGTAAGACAGAGAATGAGGTGGCTGAATGGAGTCACTGAAGCAGTAGGCATGATCTTAAATGGACTCCAGAGGATAGGAGAGGAAAGGAAGGCCTGGAGGAACATTGTCCATGGGGTTGGGATGGGTCGGACACGACTTCGCAACTAACAACATGGAACATACCTGAAAAATCAAACCAGCTGACTTTCCCTTGATGTTGATAACTGAGTCAGGATATAAAAATCATTGGTAACACTTAACCATGGATACATCACAGAAGTTCTGTAAATCCTATTGACCTTAAGGTATTGGCATTGATCAAGTGGGTATATGAGTTATCCTCTCCTGTTGAAATCAATGGGTTTGGCTGTGTCAGGCTATTTGGTTAACATCTTAAGTGCTGAACCCAGGTTGCCTAGGCCCAAAATCTCATTATTTGTACAGTCTAGATTGCTTCTGTGTGGTTCACTCTTACGTACTGAGATCAGATTGATTAGTTTGATTCTTACATGGAGTCTTGCTGTGGGCTTTGAAAAAGAGAATGGCTTTTGCAAAGTGTTAACGTCAAGCAGAGTCATAATCAAGCAAAGACTAGAGCTTCACTCCGATCCAGTGAAGTGAACTGAAGTGGAACAGCTACTCATTAGGCTGATCTCACTTCCTCAGATGCCTGGCTTCTGCTCTGATTAAAGTTAATTGTGCTGATTATAAATAACAACTTATTGTTAGTAACACAATTGTGCATCAATGAAACTGTGACTCTGGGAGATAATTTCTTTAATTCCCTTCTTTCCAGAAACATTGTTAGGATAACTTAACTTTTGTCTTTATCGGGTTTTATCTTACTGATGGTGGAAAGGCAAAATTAAAATAGAATTTGAAATATAGGCTTGCCAATGTATTTGCCAAATCCAAACCTCCTGGATTTGAAGAAGTAGTTACCTGAGTTCATTCAAATTAGAATTAATCAAATAAAATGTCTCTGAGTGAACTTTACAACCAGAAGGTAGCATCTGATAAGAACATGGTATAACATTACTATGGGCTGATTTGGGATGTTTAAGTTCCACATTTCAAAGGAACTCCAAGCCCATCCATTTCTGTTGATAATAGCACTTTTTAACATAAATAATATTCTGTATTATGCTCATATAGTGATTAATTTTCACACCAGGGTATTTCAAATTCTATTCTATTATTTCAAATTCTGTTCATCAGGGTATTTCAAATTGTATTCAAAATCATCAATATATGATTTTTGTTATTTGTCTCTTTCCCAGCCATCAGACAGTTTCAGTTTGCCTTTTATTGTAAAATTCAGGATCCATCCCGGCAATCATATATTGTATGTACAATGTCCTTGGTGGTCTCTGAGCTTGATTGTTTTTTGGGAGACATTTTATTACCCAAACCAGGTAACATCATCAGTGCTAGTAGGGAATAGAGTTTTCTCTCATTTTATGTTTTAATAGCTTGCCCTGTCCGTGTTGATAATTAATAGCTAACAATCAAGAAGCAAACTATATCCCAGTCAAGGAACTGCTAAAGAATCTAACAACAAACAGCCCAAACAAAGAACCACAAGATTACACACAACAATACTGACAGGGCAAGCCACTAGAATATAAAATGAGAGCAAACTCTACTCCCTACCAGCACTGATGATGTTACCTAGTTGGGTAAAGGAATGTCTGCAAGAAAACAACCAAGCTCCGAGACCACTAAGGACTAAGGTCCACCCCGAGCTATAAATTTTATCTTCTATCAACATATGTACAAATAAAATATATTACCTGTTCCCCCTATAAATAAATTTAACGGAAAAAACCTCTCTCCAAAAATAAGATAACAATTTGAACCAGAAAAGTTTTTGGATACATCAAATGTGGACATTTCTAAAGGAAGATTTTAGGCCATCTTTCCAAAGAAGTCCAATCTGACAAGACATTGTTTTCAAAGTATTTATGAAATAAAGGGGAGAAAAAGAAATCAAGAGCATTAAAATAAAATGCAACGTGCTTGCTGAAATAGCAAACTGTAATGATAGACAGGAGGAATATAGGGTTCTTTCTTTAACTTCTACTCTTCAGATATTTTATGAAGAAATAAATGCAAATGGACTCCTCCCCCCCTTTTTTCCCCCTACTAATCAAATTAGAAGCAATTTCAAAAAAAAAGTTTGCTTACATAACTTATTTTCAACCTCGGCATAAGAGTTTGATCTTTGGGATACCTTCGTTTTGTATAATTTTATTTTAGTATTGTTTATTTGAACTTACTTCAGCTTCAGCCATGTTTAACAGAAATAGCCTTTGAACCCATTTGCATAGATTGGGAGGTCTCTGGGATGTAGAGAAACCATACTTCTTCCCTTTTCATTTAAAAAAATCATTTTAGAAATTAAAAAAGGAAGATCTTAATTATTGCTAAATTCAGAAAGTTGCAGAACTTCCTTAGTTGGAACGCAGCATGCAAAGAAAATTGTTTTCAATCCTCTTCCTACTGCAGAAGCTCAGATTCCTTGAAATAGGAAGCCCACTCTCTCTCCCTAAATAATTGGCTGCAATATCAAATTATGGTTATTGTTTGAAATGCATTTTCTCTAACACTATGTTGATAACCTTTTGATAATTTAAAACTTGGGACGTATGTCATGTATTCTGGCTTAATAAAGAATAAGCCAAAACAATATATCTGAAGAATGTTGTTGTCTTTTTATAAGATGCAACACACTCAGGATCATAGGGAGAGGACAGGGGGGTAAATGTGGATGATGGATATCAGCAGTATTCCAACGTTGTAGTAGAACTCACAGCAGGATGGTACAATATTGTATTCATCAGTCTGATGAAAGCAATGACTTCCCGCGAGCACTGCTATCAGTTCCCTCAATTTATTCTCATAATTTTCTTTGCAGTCTTTTAATAGAATGGAATAGAATAGAATTCTTTACTCACCAAGTGAATAAAGGGCATACAAGCAATTTGTCTCTGGTGCATAAGCTCTCAGTGTACATACAAACAACAAAGTAATAAGTCATAGGTCATAAATCACAAGATACAAAGAACATTTGATAATCATAATATACCAATAGGAAATAATAGTAGGAAAGATGAGAGGTGAGAAAGATGAGAAGATGGCAAGGATAATAGCACAATACAGCCTACTATATGGATTAATATCTTTAGGAATAAGACAGTGCTATGGGAGTTAGGTGTTTAGCAGAGTAATGGCATGGGGGAAGAAATTATCTTTGTATCTAGTTTTTTTTTGCATGCAATGCCCTATAACAGTGTCTTGAGAAAAGAGGTTGAAATATTTTTTGTCCAGAATGTGAGATGAGGGGTCTGTAGATATTTTCCAATAACCCTTGTTCTTCTTTGAACCTGTAATGGGCTGTGAGACTAAGTCCAAATCAGAAGTATAATTGGATAAGTTATCTCAGGCTTGATCAGTGATGAAATCCTGCTAGTTCTGTCTGTCTCGCACATGCCGGTAGTGGCGACAGCATGTGGTTCGGTGAACCGGTAGTGGCGACAGCACGAGGCTCCACCCACAAGCCCAGACGTCATTATCTCCTAGTTTTTAACCCTCTGTGCATGCACAAAGCCTTCTGCACATGCGCAGGGGGTCAAAAATCAGGTGTGACGATGTCGCACAGAGCACATACTTTCAAACCAGTAGGAAAGGTAAGTAGATTTCACCCCTGCAAATGCACATACCATCACAATATGTATTTTTGAAGAAAAACAACTTCCAAGGATATCATTACTAGACTACAGCCAACATGAATTTATCTGTTGTTCCAGCAGGGAAGAGACTACAATTTAAATCTTAGGTATGTGGGCTGGAAATAAACCACATTAAACACAGAACACTTCCACACATAGAACCTGACCCAAATTCACTTTGTTGTTTTCATTTAGTTGATTATGGGCCATCAAGCCAGTGTTAACTCTTAGATTGACTTTCTCCCAATCTTCCAATGGTTACAGTAATGCTCAGTTACACCCATCACTGTTGTAATTGACTCAGATTGCACAGATTAACAGACTCCATCTATGGTATCTTTCTGCTGGTTTGTCATGTAAAGGAGACCACCATGCAAACGTTTATTTACTCACTGAGAGTGCCTTCAAGAGCTGGCAAAATGCCATGGTCCTTTGGCTCTGGAATGGTGGGGTAATGTGTTGGTTTCCCTCCAGCTGTTGCAAAACTTCTCTTAAAGTTCCTTCTGTGGGTAGGAATTGAGATTTGTTGAGTTACATGCATAATCCTTTGCAAGGCAATTCTTGTGGTATAATGAGGTCACCCAAGAGTGTCAGTATTTCTAATTGGCACATCCCTTTCATCTTCTACATACCTTAATGAAAATCATTTCTGAATGAAAATCATATAGAAATGTATTACTATATATTAAGTAACCATTTTTCATTTGCCCAAGATAGTGCAGTATATAAATTAACCCAACATTTTACCTAGGCTACAAAGTTATGAATGTGATTCGAAGAGGATATACTTTTCATTTCTAAAGCTTCTGGTCTTCCCCTCTCTCCTTCTTGTCTCTTTTATATATTCAATATTGTCCTTTGTTCTAATACACAATTTGTCCTTTGTACAAATATCCTCTGGGTGACTACTCCATTTTCTAATTTCTTAAAACCTTAAAAATATATTTTTCTTGTCTGTATCAATTTAAGGATCCTTGATCCTTTTTGTAAGGGAAATCAAAACTCTCTAGGAGGTGTTTATTCAGGACTACAATGGCCTCAATCCATTTGGCGGAATAGAATTACTGCTGTTGAATTCAAAAGTTGCTCAAATGAACCAGTTAAATTCCTCTTTAAGTTAATGGTGCAGACAAAGCCCTGCTTCTGTCATGACTCTAGCTCATTATATTTGATGGTAATTATTAAAAGGTAAAAGTACCAATAAATGGTGACATTAAACAAATCACACCAAAGAACAAACATAGTTGTTATAGTCTTTCTGGAGAATGGAATAACCCTTGCTTTAGAGTTAGTGATAGGGCCCTGATGGCGACCTATGGCACGGGTGCCAGAGGTGGCATACAGAACCCTCTCTGTGGGCATGCGTGCCATCGCCAGCTGCCCTTCTAATTTCCGGTTCGTACATGTGTGCCAGCCAGCTGGTCTTTGTGGGTGCTGGAGCACCATAAAACAGCCTCAAAACGGCCAAAAACCAGGCCATTTTGGGGGCGTTTCCAGGCCTTTGGGAGGCCGTTTTGGGGGCATTTTTCAGGGCATTTTTGGCCCTGAAAACAGCCCCCAAAACAGGCATGTGAGTACCAGCCAGCTGGTCTTTGGGTTTCCGGTGCTGGCACTTGCACATGCATGCCCATGCATGCGCGTTCCGGTTTGGGCCCTCGGTGCCAAAAAGGTTCGCCATCACTGTGATAGGGATATCAGATCTGGGAGGCAATAATCTGAACAACCTCTAGATGGTGGCAATGGTTGTGGGTTTCTGTATTTCTTTGCTGCCCTCTAATGACTGTCTGTTCTCTGAGCTCAGATCTGGTAGTCTTAAATAATGGCAATCTTTGGAATGTTGAGGACCTGTCATATATATATATATATTCTCACAAAGTGCATGCATGAGTCTTAGCTAACGCAGTGGGCAAGCACACTTATAAAACTTCCACTTAGGTAAACCAAGCTGGTCAGTTCACTCTTTGCCACATCCTTAAGCCTAATAAGATGTTCCTTATCACCTAGTTAAACTTTGCCTATTTCTTGGTAAGGGATTATTCTTTGTAAGAAAGACAAGATTACAGTGCCCCTTTTGGGGATCAGAAATACAGGTAGTCCTCAATTTACAACAGCTCAGTTAGTGACCGAAGTTACAACGGCATTACAAAAGGTGACTTCTGACCATTTTTCACACTTATGACCATTGGAGCATCCCTATGGTCACTTGATTTACATTCGGATGCTTGATAACTGGTTCATCTTTAGGACAGTTGAAGTGTCCCAGGGTCACACAATCACCTTTGGTGACTTTCTGATAAGCAAAGTCAATGGGGAAGCCAGATTCACTTAACAATGGTGTTACTAATTTAACAACTGCAGTGATTCACTTAACAAACGCGGTTAAAACACTCGTAAAATGGGGCAAAACCCACTTAACAAATTTCTCACTTAGCAACATAAACCATACAAGTATGGTTGTAAGTCGAGGACTACCTGTATGTAGGTAAGCAAACTGATGTAGAGATTGTTGCTTTGCTTTGCAACAAAGCAGTTTTTCCATTTCATTGTCTGTGGAGATTCTCAATCATCCAGGTCATGGTTGTCCCGAAGGTGCTTTTTCCAAAGGCAAGAAGACTTCTTGGGGCTTTTTTCTTTGAAAACATTTCTCTTCTCATTCAAGAAGCTTCAGTTCTTTCAAGAAAAAGCTTCAGTTCTTTGAAGAAAAACTGAAGAAGCTTTTTGGATGACAAGCAAAACTTTTCAAAGAAAAAAACCCAAGAAAGTCCAGTTGCCTTTTGGAAAAAGCACTTTTGGAATTTCCACTTCGTTCTTAATTTGGAGGCTAAGAACAGAGGAAGCTTGGCAGATTTACTCTTGCAACTGGGCACATTGTCAACCTTCAGTTTGGGTAAGGGTTGCTCTTTTTTTAATTGTCTGAGGAATAAATGTTAAAGTTCTGATCTAATTCTTATCTAACCCATGACAGCCCTATTGAATTACATTCCTTTTTAGTTAGAAAAATATACTGCATTCTCATCCATAAATTAAGTGTCTCGCAATTATATCTAGATCTAGAGCCACTTCTTCAAGAATGTGAATGCCATAAAGAAGATTCCCATGCAATAGACATTTTCTCAGAAGTCGATTCTGTTGATTCCCAAATGCTTTGTTCCAAGAAAATAATTTTAGAAATTGCATTCAAACACGGAGTGTTGGAAGTGCTGATGGCCATTGACTTCCATGGTTTAGTGTATCTAATTCTGATTAGAAGCAAACTCCAGTTCTAGGCATCATTGCTTAGGGAACATTCATGACTAAAAATAGATCTCTAGTCAAGAAGCATGGGATGACTTAAAGGCTACTGCACAAATGCATCAAAACAGGGCCAAAGTGCATACTGCGTTGAGAGACAGTGCATGCTTGCAGGAGTGCTTTTCCTTAAAAAAAATTTTTTTTAATGACAATATTTAGTCCATTTTTAAAAAAATGAGCTTGTTGTAGAAACCAGGGATGGCAACATGTAGAAATAATGCATTCCCAATTCATTTTTTTTTCTTGTCTGGAGAAATTGCAGCAGGCAAATCACCAGTTTGCAAATCACCAGTGTGCAAAGGTGCAGGTTGTTGTTGTTGTTTTACCAATTCCCAAAGAAATCCAAACAGAAGAAAAATACCTTAGTCTTTCCAAACCAAGTAGTAGTCTGGGTTTACTGAAGATGCCCTGCTTCTGACATTAAAATAGTGTTTGATTTACAGGTAGTAATAACCTCCCCATCAACCAATAGTGTTTAGCTAACTTAAATAGAAAACTCTATAAAAGATCAATGACAAGGGAGAAACCAACTTTTGATTGTGAAGAAAGATACATGACAACACACGGTGGATTGGAAGACATACACATTCATACATGGCATTTATTCAAGGGTGCTCATTGACTGGTCATAAACTGGGGATGCCAATCTTGTTCCGGCCTCATTCTCCTTCTGACCCTATTGGTCCTAGTCCAGTCCTCTTCTAAGTTGCATCTAGGATGCATTTTATAGCCTCAGAATCCAAACAGTTAAATGGGCAGACAATGCAATAGATTGTGATTAATGGGTCCAATTCAGCTCTTCCTGTCTCTCCTATCGCCTCGCCTGTAAACATAGGAGGCAACCATAATGATTTTTCTGGGGTGAAAAATCAAAGAACATATACAGCTGGGCATCTTGTCACAGTATTGGCAGTCAAACCCCATCAAGGAACTTTGGGGGTGGGGGACGACTCAGCATGTAGTTGAAATTTTTAAGGGAGGAGAAGCCCCTTCCTCTTCTAGCTGGCCTCCTAACTTACTAGTGTTGCATCTGGTGTGGCTTTGCTGGAAGGTCAAGTAATCAGAGTCTTTTTAATGTAGATACTGATCCAGGGCTTCATAAGTCCATCCAGAATTGCACTGAGAAGCTTCCTGGCAGCTTGTGAAGCAAGGTTGTTACAAGAGCACACCAAAGTGTACCCATTGCTGCTCACCCCTCCACCTTCTGGGTTAGCTATTATTTCCAAGTGATCTTCAAGTGCAGCCTCAGCTAGACCCACATTGCAATAATCCACTTGCGACATGACCAAGGCATGAGTAACCATAAACTAGTATTGAAGATTGATACTGAAAGTTGGAAGATGGGATCAATCACCTTCAACCACTGGCATTGGCTTCCCTTTGAGCACTCTATCCTTGGAGTTCCCTTATCACCCATCCTGATGCCATTGCCTGTTCTCATCCTATTCCAGCCATGCCCCATTCCCTTCCTTCTCCTTCCTGGCCAAACGATCCACCCACACCCCTTACAACCCATTGCTACCTCCAGCTCTTCCTGCTTTCAGACCAAGAGCCTTGGTAGTACAGTGGTCTAAACACCCTGTTATTAACACCAGCTACCTGCAATTACTGCAGGTTCGAATCTCACCAGGCTCAAGGTTGACTCAGCCTTCCATCCTTTCTAAGGTAGGTAA
>JANHFK010000410.1:161091-171208 GCA_036250565.1 Sibynophis collaris
AGATAGATAGATAGATAGATAGATAGATAGATAGATAGATAGATAGATAGATAGATAGATAGATAGATAGATAGTCAAATATTATAATACAATGTTTACAATACTTCCTATGACAGTAGTAAAATTTCTGAAGAAACTATTCATGTCACAAAAATCTCACAATTTTATGTTGTGAGCTACCCACTGTCAATTAGAGTCAAGTGGCATCTAAGTTGGAATAAATAACAAAATAAATGAATAAATAACTGAAATATATAAAACCCTGTTGCAATGTTAGTATTATTCAAAAAACTGATATGCCTTTATCACTTTATGCCCATATTTTACCTTCTGAAGTCTAGAACACAATCTGCATTCTGATGTGACATGATTGTTTTATACCACCGCAAAGCTTCATAGCTATGCCCATGTGTGTTTATCTAATTATATTTGTTCTGACTGAGAAGTTTCCCAACATATCCTCTTCCACACTCCAATTATTCTTAGTGGGATTACAGTCAAAAACCTAAAATCACTAATCTCAATTTCACACATTATGCAAAGGCAAAACAGAATTTCCCTCCAAGTTCACTTAAAGAAGTCGACAGTAATCATATAAGCCTATATATTGCATATGTCTGTAAAATTTGCTTTTATATTTAAAATGAAATCAGACTTTTTAATGGCATAATCAATAGGCAATGCATATAAGGGTCCAAAGACAGAATGAAAAGCAGTCTTAAATAGTTTATTCTTAAATGTTTGAAAACTAGCACATTTTCACTACCGGTTTGCAAGGGGACCGCTCATGCGCAGGGCTTCTGTACATGCACAGAGCATCCATGATGGTGGGTGGGAGGAGCCTTCCACCACCACTACTACTGGTTTGCGAGATCCAGAGCAAACTGGTAGAAACCCACCACTGCTAGCACAGGTACCAAAATATTTTCCAATATCAGTACCCAACCTTACAAAGGATTCAACAATTCCATATTTTAAAATGATTACAAGAATTGTTTGTTATATTGACCTTTAATCTCTAAATTAAAATGGCAGCTGGTTACAGAATTTTTATATTATTTAAAATGGATTTTTATTTTTTGTTGAAATCTAAGATGCCAAGCCTTTGTAATAAAACAAGGGAATGTGAATATAAAATGGATGGGGCCAATTTAATTTTGGTGGAAAGAAAATTCCACAATGTGGGCACCACGGCAGAGAAGGCATGTCTTCTGGGACCCACTACATGTAGATCCCTAGCCAAATATCTGCCTGCAGCATCCCTTTCTTGTGCAACCTGATGAGTCAACTGATTTAAGGGGGAAAGGTGATCCCTTAGATAGCCTGATCCCATAGCATAAAGGGCTTTAAAGGTTAAAAGCATCTTGGATTGGACCTGGAAGTAAACTGGCAATCAATTGCAAAATAGAAGTATAATATGTGTTGTCCTAGATGCTCAAAAACTGTCTGTTCTTCTGCATTCTGTACCAGGTGAAGGTTGGATATTCTTCAATGACAGTTCCATGTAGAGTGTATTGCAGTACTTGGACTACTAGGTGGCTAAAACGTGAATGTCTGTAAGCAAGACTTGCCAATCCAGGCACAACTATTGCACAATAGAAATCTGTGCAAAGGTCCTCCTAAGCCATGATTGCCACCTGCTCCTCGAGTTTAGAAGAATCCCCAGATTGCACACTGGGTCTTTCTTGGTTAATGTAACCTTATCCAGCACCAAAGGTGATATAGTCCTTGAACCAGTGAGACCAAAAACCAAAATGACTTTGTCTTGCCACGGTTCATTTGAAGCCCAATATCCCCCCTCCAGACACTCACAGCCTTGAGGCATCCGGATAAGATGATCATGGCATCACTTAATTTACCAGGGATAGAAATGTACAAGTGGATATAATCAGCACTGTAATGAGACCTCACCCCATGGCAACAGATGAGCTCATCCAGAGGCTTTATGTAGAAGTTTGGGGAAAAAATTATCATGGAAGAGTCTATATATGTGGTTGCTAAGAGTCAGCACTGTCATGATGGCATATAATCAGTCAATAAGATAATTACTTGTCAACAGGATCTCCATTTAATCTAAACTGACTCTGTTTTAAAAATAAGTAAAGATTTTATTTAATTCATCTCAAATTCCTGGCATATTGAGTACTGTGTGTCAACAGTATGCTGATGAAATTTCATTTTTAATCTCCAGGTGACTCATCCTAAAAAGTTCCATACAGCTGTTGAAAAGTGTGGAGATCACGATAGGGTCATTGTAAAGCCTTTTTCCAATTCCCAGTCCAACCACCATAATCAGGGCAATAATCTAGATCAAGTCAACAACATCTCCCTTTCCTTTTCTCTCTCTTATCATATGACATCCAATTCAGAGGTTAAGCATCAAAACCAGGGGAAAAGAAAGCCTCTAACTGAAATATATCCTGAAAAATCTGCCAAGTGAGTTTGAATGTGTCTGACTACCACATGTAACCTTTTCAGAAACTACACTTATTTTTCCCAGCAGTTGTCAAACTGCATCGTCTTTCAGAAGCTGGAACTATTTTCAATAATCAATTGTTTTAAAATATTGTCCTCTCTCTTCCTAGATCATTTTTCTCTCTCCTCAAGGTAAAGGGACAATGCTTTTTCCTAAATGTCACGGTGCACAGAGATCCTGAAATCCATTAACTTCTTATTAAATCTCTATCTCTGCAGAAGGGAATAGCTCCAGCAATCCTAAATGTGAGCAAAGTGATATGTTCATGACAGGAGAAGAGATGGAAAACTTCTCCTTCTCAGATCAACATCTTCCTGTGCATTAGAGTAGATCAAAGCTAGCTCATGCCCTGCTGCTTGAAACTTCCATTGCTACCTTCGTCCAATCCATTATTTAACAAGAACCCTTATAAAGTTAAAATTAATGTTTCCAAAATCAAAATAGAGTCTGAAGAAAATTCGCTCTTCATGAAACTTTGAAAGAGAAACAGTTGTCACAGAAAGGAAACTTTCAGTGAGCTCATTTGTGATCTTGATAATAGAACAATAATGAATATTCTCTGTTTATTGTTGTTATTTACCAGTTTGTGAAATCTCTGTCAGCACAGTCAGTGAAGGCAAGGGTGAAATTCAGCAGGTTCTGACAGATTCTGGAGAACCGGTAGCGGAAATTTTGAGTAGTTCGGACAATCGGGAAATACCACCTTTGGTTGGCCCCAGAGTGGGGTGGGAATGGGGATTTTGCAATATCCTTCCCCTGGAGTGTGGTGGAAATGGAGATTTTGCAGTATCCTTCCCCTGCCACGCCCACCAAGCCACACCCACCAAGCCCACCAAGCCATGCCCACAGAACCGGTATTAAAAAAATTGAATTCCACCTCTGAGTAAAGGGATTTGGTCTGTATTAACAGCTACAGTATAAATAATAATTATTTATTTAATAGTCTAGGCCACTGTTTCCTCAAGTGTGGTCTGGGAGCCCTGGGGAATCTCAAGACCTGACAGGAATCTATGAAATGAACATTACTTGGTACTCTTATGTTGAAAAACAATGCAATATTAAAATTCCATGAAACAATCATGAGAACAGCCGCTGGTATATTAATTTTAATTTTTATGGCAGTAAATATTGATAAGTGTAACCCATACAAACAAAAGCTCTTTTGGGGTACTCCATCATTTTGTAAAAGTGGGAAGAGTTCCTGAGGGAGAAAAAAAGTTTAAGAAACACTGGTCTACACCTTGTGTTCAAGAATAACTACATTTATCTCTTCTACTGTATATATTTGTCTCCTTTGTTTTACTTACCAATGTAAAAGACATATTCACATATTCTGGAGAAAAACAACAACAATGACAACTGTGCATGACACCTGTGATCAGAATCTGAGCTGTTTCACTTCTCTGCTAATTTCAGAAATATTAATTGGTTATCTTGTTTTGCTTCATGTATTACAAACAAAATAGGCTGACTTTGAAAACAATTTCTTTGACAGGGTATTCTTGCCTGGAGCTACAGCTTCTATTGCAATACATTAATTAGCCAATATTTAATTAATTTGCATACAAACAATGCTACATTATGGATGCTGACCTTTGCAGAGCATCAATCTCATTTGCCAATGGATTTTACATGCTTTATTATCAACTCTGATTTAATTTACTGTATTTCCTAATAAATATTAGTATTTTTAGTGCTGAGAGCCAATTTGGAGTACTGATTTAAGACACAGAGCTATAAAATGGGACATACAGAATTTTAGTCCTGCCTCAGGCAGGAAAGCCTGTGGGTGACTTTGGGACAATCACTCTTTCTCTCTCAGCCCTAAAAGAAAGAAAGGGCAAATCTCCAGAACGGTAAAGCCTACAAACTTGAAATTTGCACATATGTTCCTCTTGGCTTCTAGGTGCTCGCTAAGAAAGGATTTTCTTTCTAAGAAACAACCATCAGATCATTAGTATTCCATATACAGTATTATATTCACAAGCTCTGATGCTAAGGAGTTAGACCTTCTACTCCACCTCCCCACCTGAAAGGAACTCTATCCCAACCGCCAGTTGCCTTATATTAACATGGTCTGATGCTAAGGAGCTAGGCGTTCTACTTTCCCTCCCCACCTGAAAAGAACTCTGTTCCAACTGCCAGTTGCCTTATATTAACACACTCTGATGCTATCCCTTCGCTAAACCAGGCATGGGCATGGCAAGCGCGTAACTTATCCGGCCTGCGAGCTGGGACATTCTACTCCCCCACCCCCTTTCTTCCAACTACCAGTTGCCTTATATTAACACACTCTGATGCTACAGAGTTACACATTCTACATTACGCTTCACGTGTCAATTTATCATGCCCAATCACATAGTTTAATAGAGAAGCTAATCACTTATAAAATGTTCTCAAGAAACCTGCATTTGTTAATAATAAATCAAAGGCACCCCCTCAAATAAAATTATAAACATGATAAATGCTTTATGTTAGGCTCTTGCTACATTTAAACTATTTCAAAATATAGGTAGTTTTCAACTTACAACCCTAGTAGAGCATCAGATTTCTCTTGCTGAGCAAGGCAGTTGTTAAGTGAGTTTTGCCCCATTTTGTGACTTTTTTTGAAAGAGTTGTTAAGCAAATCACCGTAGTTGTTAAGTGAATCACATGATCATTAAACAAATCTGGCTTCCTCCATTCTCTTTGCTTGTCAGAAGGTGGCTGGAAGATTACAAATAGTGATCACATGACCCTGGGACAGTGCAAGTGTCACAAATACATGTCATTGTCAAGTGCCTGGATTTTGATCAAGTGACCTTGAGGATGCTGCAACAGTCATAGGTTTGAAAACTGATCGTGTCACTTTTTTCAGTGTCATTGTAACTTTAAACCATCACTAAACGAAAGGTTTTAAGTCAAGGACTACCTGTATGTAAAGAATATGAAAGTTGGCGTTTCGGCCAAGAGTCAGCAGAAGCACCTTCAAGAGAAATATATAACTACTATCAATGTGGATATCTTTAATTACTCAAGTTTTCACTGTGGATTTGCCTAGTCTGCTAGAAATTAGGAGCTGAAATCTGGAATTGAATTTTCTGGATACAGTTTTATTGAATTTTGATCCTCTGGTTATCTATGCTCCTCTGCAGTTTTCTCCCTTGCACAGTACTATAATTTTCCTCCACCACTACCAAAACAGAGAATATTCTCTAGTACCCCATAAACTTCTATTTTGTTGAATATGAATGAATACACCTAGCAGCTGCTAGCTACGAGTATTTATATGCAAACTACTATCATAGCACATTCTACTAGTGGAAATAGACAGAAAAGTGGGGGGAATTCATAGACAATCAAGTAACAAAAGTGAAGTAACTGGAATGCTGATCTTATAATTCTATTTTTTTTTTTTTTTTGCTCATAGTCCAGCAGTTAAATCCCCCCGGTTCTATCTGGCTTGCTGAACCAGTAGCACTGGCGGTGGGAGGCTCCGCCCACCCACCAGGACATCATTACATCACATTTTTTAACCATGTGCTTATGCGCAGAAGATTTTGTGCCTGCGCAGAAGAGGCACACATGCACTCTCGTGCAGGAGCACACCCAAACCAGTAGCAAAGGTACTGTCATGGTCCCCTACTGAACCTCATTGATTTTGTGTACCTCAAAATCACTGCTGGCTGATAGATGTTTTATTTTAAACCATAGTAATTTTAAATATCTACGCTGCTGAAATTAGCCCAGATAATGAGATATGAAAATTATGACAATTCCATTATACACCTGGCAGTTAAGGCACTTATTATAGCCCCTTGTAATATGGTATGGACTCCTGAGGGACATACAGCCCATGTTGAGCAGTACTGGAAAAACTAGTTTTCCTAGAATAGTATATACACTAATCATGTACAGAATAGCTCTGGAATATTTTAAAAATATGTATGGCTATCAGTGTATTTATTTTAGTCATTAATATAAATAGTCATTTACGAAACAGTTACACCGAATTCACTTAAGCAAGTTGTCAAAGGCTTAGACTCTGTGAAATAGTATCTTCATGTAAAGTGAAGATACTGAAATACATTTCCCAGTTTAGATTATACACACACACTAGCCAACATTTAAGAAGTTTGGGATAAGATGTGCAACTTTTCCCTTCTGCTCAACTCCTCTCACACATACTGAGCTTATAGTTGGTTAGCCTAAAAGAAAGTGATTTTTCCAAAGTTACTCAGCAAGCTTCGGGCCTTAAGCTAATAATGATAAGGTATCAACTATCTGTGATTAAGCTTTCCCACAGATTGTAAGGATCTGCTGCTTTAAAGACATGGGGAAATGATTGCTTCTGTCCAAGAGTTTCAACCCTTTTCTTCCTTGCCCTTTCCCTAAGCTAAATCAGATCCTATCAGCCACAGAGGACAAAAATATATACTGATATGGTATTTGGCTTAAGATGAATGGTTTACTTTGTGCTATGTTCAGCATGGAACAAATGTTAGTATCTTGCAGAGTTTCCATATGTTTTCAATAATAAATCCTCTGATAATGGTACTGTAATGAAATAAAAGCTAGTACAGACGGGGTGTAAGTAAGTTGTAGAAATAAGTGAACCTGTTTGAAAACTCATTTTAAAATTAATTGATCCTATGATAACTGACTGTCTTAGCTATCCTTTATCTTTCCTGCATTCCTTCTGGTTGCATTACCTTAAATAATTTCTATATCCTCAAAGGGATTTACTAGTAGGGATTTAGTATCACCTCAAACTAGTGATAGTAAAAGGAAAAGACTCCCATAAAAAGTAGGGAATGTGGCAGGCGCTGTTATCAATTCTTCCAGTTGTGAAAAGCAGTCGTAATGCTTCCCCCCCTTGTGTCGATTCAGTAACATACATTCTACACAATGAAAATTATGAAAATGAATTTTTATGCAAAGTATCTCATTGGTAAATTAGTATACTGGAGAATATTTTAATGTAATAATGTTATCATAATTAAGAAATATAACTGATATAGAAAATTGCAAATTATTCCAAGTTCTATAATCAACTGATTTAATACACTTAAATTTCAGTATTGTGAATTTGTTCTGAGTTCTGAAACTAAACAGAACTGAGTGTATTAATATTGGATGGGACACAAGAATTCTGTGAAGGAATTCCAGACTGAACCATTAGGAAAAATATATACTTATATGTATTTATTAATCACATTTATATTCCCACAACAGTGGGCAGTGTACAACAAATATATACAAACAATCGCTATAAAAATGTAGATTATATATTAAAAACAGTGTACAAATTTATAGATGACAGACAGAGAGACAGAGAGACAGAGAGACAGAGAGACAGACAGACAGACAGACAGACAGACAGACAGACAGACACACACACACACACACACACACACACACACACACACACACACCATTTGTAAATGTAAGTACAACTCAAGCCTGGAGAGCCTTCCAGAATGGAAGGGATGCAGGGATGGAGCTAACCTGACTTTGGGTGAGAATATTCCATATAATACTGAAAGAAAACTTGGCAAATCACTTCCATATTAGTGTCAAAGAATCCGAACAAATGTGTCCTCATTTTAACCATTCTTATATTGAAGGCATTTTTAAGTTTATAGTTAATCTTTGTGTTATTTTTAATGTCTAGGGGATTTTGACTACCCTAGATCAGTCTTGTTTAAGCAAGTCTTGAAGATCTAGTTCTTTGGCCCTTTCTAAGGCCCTGGGTTTGGGATTCAGGTATGGCCCTTTGATACTATGACAGTTGAGAGGTACCACTTAATTGTTCTCTCTGGGTGTCTCTCGTAATTTTATTTTTTTTCTGGTTATAATGCTTTCAATTTTTTTAAAAATGTATTCTATGCTGCCCAGAATTGTTGTGGAGCTAGTCTGTAGAAATTTGACAAGCAAATAAATAAGCCATTATTTTCATCATTTGGTCCTATCCCTAGAGTTTGATTTACGTTTTTTCCTTTTTAAATCCTTGCAGAAAAAACAGAGGGTATTCAGCAATTGATACTTTATAAAGCTACAGTATTAGACGTTTTGATATCAATGACGAAAGCCCAAAACAACAACTTCAAACACTATCCAAACCTTTTATTTCTAAGAAATATCAGGTACACACACTCTGTCAGTTGGCATTCTTTAATACACCACTTTGAAGTTGGAATCGCTTTCTGAGCTCAGATATCTATTGGAAGACATTCTTTGTTTTTCCATGCCTGTTTCCATCTTTGATAGCTTTACAGATGTAATAGTATTTCTTATCTCTTATCTCTCCTATAAGCTCTCTGAAATTCTTTAAGTGCCTTTCTGAGATTTTTGTCTTTCTTGGCTTTGACTTCTCTTAGCAATATTTACCATCTGTTCTGACATCCAGTTGGGTTTCTTTAGTTCCTTTGTCTTTGACAGTTTCTTTTCACATTCATCTTAATAACTTTATTGACTTCATTCCATAATTCTTCTGGTCCCCTATCAATCAGATTCAGAACTTCAATGCAATTCCTAATGTTCTCTTTGAAAAAGGTAGATACATGTTTACAATCATAGCATGGAAAATAGTTGGATTTCTTCTCTTGTTTTAGCTTGACTTGGAACTTGTACATGAAAAGTTCACGATCTGTTCACAGTCAGCCTCTTGCCATATTTTAACTGTACATATATACATACCTATATGCATGGATATAGGTATATATATAAATATATGTCTGAGTGTGTGTGTGTTGTTTTGTTTATTTGAAGACTGTGTTAGCAATGAAGGAAAAACCTATGCTGAACTTGTCAACCTCCTTTTCTTCTGTATTGGTGGTTGGACTGCAACCTGGATAATTGTTATATTAAAGGATTGTCAGGAAAGTCTAATTCATATTATACAGTCGCTGAACTGTACCAACTATCCTGTAGTTGAACTGTATCAACTACATTTATTCTCCTTTCTAACCATGAAAGCAATGCTGCTGCTGCTTGGGTTCTGTTCTGGTTTTTTTGTTTTTGTTTGTTTGTTTTAGAGCATTAAACAGTATGATGTTTGGAATGAAAGTGTCCAATTCCAATCCGTTTCAATTTGCTGATGCCTAAGATGTCAATTGGAGTTGATTTATTTCATCATTCACCACTTGAAGTTACTATATTCATGCTGTTTACATGTTACGATCCCACTGTAATTCTGTATCATTGGCAACATCAGCAACTACTCACTGCAAAAGTTTTTATCTAAGCATGTCATAAATATAATTAGTACCCTAAAAAGGACTCAGCCCTTCCTCAGTCCTATGATCTGCATTCCTTCAATGACACTTCTGGGAGCATCACGACACCACAATGAGACCTAAATGGGGAAGGAATAAGATTCAAGGAAATTGCACTTTGTTGTTGTTAGTTGCAAAGTTGTGTCCAAACCGTTGTGACCCCATGGACATGTTCCTCCAGGCTTTCCTGTCCTCTACCATCCTCTGCAGTCCATTTAAGCTCACACCTACTGCTTCAGTTACTCCATCCAGTCATCTAATTCTCTGTCGTTCCGTTCTTCTTTTGCCCTCAATCTTTCCCAGGATTTGGTTCTTCTCCAGTGAGTCCTTCCTTCTCATTAAATGGCCAAAGTATTTGAGTTTCATCTTCAGGATCTGGCCTTCT
>JANHFK010000410.1:194591-204898 GCA_036250565.1 Sibynophis collaris
TAGTGGGGGGTGGGAGAGAGGGAGCGTGAGTGTGAGAGTGAGAGAGGGAGAGAGAGAGAGAGAGAGAGAGAGAGAGAGAGAGAGAGAGAGAGAGAGAGAGAGAGAGGTTATCCATTTACAGATTTTCAATATTTTTAAAAATAACTCTGGTTCCCTACAGATATTGTCTTTCATATGAAGTAACAAAAAGAGAGAATAGCCTTTTGAAAATGCCATTCTAAATCAGTTTTCTAGTTTGGAATAAATAACACTAAGCTGCAAAGATATCTGTGCTAACCCTTTCTAACTCTAGCTGTGTTCAATTGTCAATCATACATAGAACTGGCGTACAGGGTGTTCCAATCTTAACCTACAGATTTGTCTTCTGATGTAAACACCTAGGAATACAGTGTATTCTGCTATGGTGGTTTGTTATACAACTAACAGCAACTAGACATGTGTGATTGACAGCTAAAGAAAACTAGTGAGTTAGATTGCTGGTCAACAATCCTTAACTGTCCTCTCTGACTGATGGCCAAGTTTTCTACAACCTATCATTTGAGAGCCTATATTTATAAAGTTGTATAATTAGTTGCAACTTAAAAAAAAACTGCTTAAGGCTTGATGTAGCTCTTTGTAATCTTTATCAACATGCACAGAACTATAAAGTTATGGTCATGATTCTCCATTATGTTAAGCGCTTTGAAATAAATAAGCTTAATGACTTCTGATACATGTCAACTAGTACAAAGCCTGCATGTTTCTCTATAGCATTTTGTTGATTTGTTTTATTTCATTTACTTGTATCCCACCTTTATTATTTTTACAAATAACTCAAGGCAGCAAACATATCCAACACATCTTCCGCCTCCTGTTTGCCTCATAACAACAACCCTGTGAGGTGGATTGGGTTGAGAGAGACTGGCCCAAAGTCACTCAACTGGCTTTTGTGCCTAAATCAGGACTAGAACTCATGGTCTCCAGCTTTCTAGTTTGATGTTTAAACCACTAGATTGAAAAGACTGTCTAGTAATTTAACCAGAAATTTATTTATTTATTTAGCATATGGCATATCATACATGTATTATAACCCAGAAATAATTACTCTTCAAAGTACGTCCATCCAGTCAACACTCAACTCCATTCAGTTGCCCAGACTCCACCCCACAAGGGTCGTTAAAAGAGGATAATGATATCATACATGGACTATAACCCAGAAATAATTACTCTTCGAAGGCCAGACTTTGCTAAAAAACTCCATTTCACTTATAAGGGCTATTCTGAAAGAAAATATTTAAACATAACAACAGCCCCTCTGGGTTTGTCATACTAGTTTAGAGATCATAATCCATGGTAAAAAAAAAATAAAGTCAATGTAGAACTTGCCAGATTCAGTTCCTGGAAGTTCCCAATAAGGCTTGGAAGGAGCCTGGTATCTCCTCACTTCACAGTTGCAGTTCATGATCAGAGCAAAAACAAGATTGGGCATAGCTAAATGTCTATGGAGATTCTCAGTCATCCATGTCATGGTTGTCCCAAAGGTGTTTTTTCAAGAGGCAACTGGACTTTCTGTTTTTTCTTTGAAGATGTTTCCCTTCTCATTCAAGAAGCTTCTTCAGCTTTAGCTGAAAAAAAGCTTTAGCTGAAGAAGCTTCTTGGATGAGAAGTGAAACATCTTCAAAGAAAAACCAGAAAGTTCAGTTGCCTCCAGAAAAAAAGCACCTTTGGGACAAGATTGGGCAGACTTTTCCATTTATGAAACTCTCAAACTGAGATTCATTTTGGGTACCAGAACTCTCTGAGGTGAGCAGTTCTGCCACATAAACATCTATTTCTGATTACATTTCTTCATTTGAATAACATGCTAATGCTACTGTGAGTCATTTTGCCATTTTTAAATCATCTGGCAAGTTGATCCATCTGTCAATGAATCGCCCTCAGCCCTAGAGGCTCATGCCCCATTCAATCCTTGCTTCTCCCATCAGGGACCTTTTTCTCTTTCTAACCAAGCTGGGTAAAACTAAAACGGGCATACTTTGCTTTCTCACCCCTTGCCCAAAGAATTGCAAATCTTCCCTTCCCTTTTTCCATTCAAGTATGGCCATGTTGGAATGATACTCTGCTTCTGTGAAGTTGATCCGCCTGTTCTTCCTTGCTGCACAGTTTCTAAGTGGAACATGGGATAGGAAAGATTAGCCCTTCCCCTTCTGCTTTGATATGAGCAATGATGGTACAATAAGGGAGAGGGAGACAATGTGAGGGGGGGAAGAGAACATGCATTAGCATCAGTGGTGGGTTCCACGTAATGGAACCAGTTTGCAACTGGGAGCATGCCCACTTGCTTTGCTCACTCGCAGCTCTTCTGCACATGTGCAAAACCTTATGCACATGCACAAGGATCCGTGTTGAAGTCTGGGTGGGTTAACAGAGCCTCCCATCACCGCCACTACCGGTTCGCCCAATCCGGGGCAAACCGGTAGAAACCCAACACTGATTAGCATCAAAGAAAAGACTGTGGGAAAGAAGAGCAAAAGCATCTATCTTTCCATATCTTGGAAAGCAAAGGAAAGGGCCAGAGACTAGTAAGAAGAGAACAATTCCTACAAAGAAAATGCAACAATTGGTAGAGCAGTCCACAAAGCATCCAGCCAATTATGATAGTCTTCATCAAATTGGGAAGGGAAAATAGAGGGGAACTTTTATTCAGATTTTACATTCCCAGAGTCTACCTGAGCATTAACCCAGTCTCACTATCAACCCACACAGTGGTGGGATTCAATTTTTTTTTACTACCGGTTCTGTGGGTGTGGCTTAGTGGGTGTGGCATTGCTTGGTGGGCGTTGCTTGGTGGGCATGGCAGGGGAAGCATACTGTAAAATCCCCATTCCCTCCCCACTCCAGGGGAAAGTTACTGCAAAATCCCCATTTCCTCCCAATCAGCTGGGGCTTGGGAGGCAGAGGTAGTATTTACTGATTCTCCAAACTACTCAAAATTTCCACTAATTGTTCTCCAGAACTGGTCAGAACCTGCTGAATACCACCTCTGGCTTAAACCTTAATCATGATTGCTTTCCTATAGATTGCATTTTTTAAAAAAAAAAAGTAAATAAAATCCACAGTATTTTCAATACGTGTATGTTTCGGTTCCTGTGATCATGTGACCCTTCATAAGCAGCAAACACAGATGATTTATAAAGATCACCACTGCTGAGCAGAATGTACATTCAATTTGAAATGAATATTTGTCCTGGGAAAAATAAGGAATTCATTCTAGGAAATAAATATTTGATATTTTATATAGATTTTTTTTTAAAGTGTACTCATTAGAGAGGGACCAGAGGTATTTTACAAGAAGAGTACTCAACTCCTCTGCTCCCAATAAAATTCCTTATACCACCAGGCTCGAAATTTTAGGCCTGGATAACCTCGAACTACGCCGTCTACATTACGACCTAAACTTAGTACACAAGATTATCTACCATAATATCCTACCTGTTAATGACTACTTTAACTTCAACCACAATAACACAAGGGCTATCAATACATACAAACTAAATGTAATCTGCTCTAATCTTGATTGTAGAAAATATGACTTCAGCAATATAGTAGTAAATGTCTGGAAAACTCTACCTGATCCTGTTGTTAGTTCCTCTACCCTAAAAACTTTTTACCTTAAACTGTCTACCGTGGAACTTACACATTTCTTAAGCGGTCCCTAAGGGAGCGTGCATAAGTGCACCAGCATGCCTACCGTCCCTGTCCTACTGTCCCTATTTATATGTACTCATTTGTTTATGGTTATGTTTTACTTATTTATATCCATTTATTTATACCATTTTTCATGTGACCATGCTTACGTCTATAGTGTTACTGTTTCCTTGTACTTGCTGACAAATAAATAAATAAATAAATTTCAAATGCAGTTCATAATCTACCCTACAACTAAGTTTTAAGTGAACTAGGTCTAAAAAAATGTCTTACTGCATGCAAGAAAACTTTTCCTTTTCCTGTTCTTCTAACTCCTGCCCTATAAAATAAAACCTTTTTCTGAATAGTTATCAGCTGAACAGTCCAGTCTCAAAATGACAAATATAAAACATCATCCATAATCTGAAAGTAACAGATGAGGTTATCTGCAAGCATTTTCTGACAGAAGGTACATGCCAAATCTTTCAATCAGCAAAAGAAATTAAAGTACAGTATATTACATGATGGTTCCAGTGACACCTTTTCATATCACCTCTATCATACTGCCTTCTGTCATCCTGAAAAAACCAGCGGGAAATTAACTGCACAAAGTGGCACCAATCTCTTGTGTTCTTAACACACTTGATTGAAATTTCAATATACAGTTTCCTTTTGCAGAAACTTGACTACATGTATAGGGTGAAAGGTAGACCCAAACCATTTTCTGGCCAATAGAAAAGCAGATTTAATTGAAGGATAACAAAATCCCCGATACCAATTAAAGAAGGTGATATAGTTGGTGGCAAAGTCATAGCAGAGTGATAATAATGACACTGTTTGGCACATAGTTGATGATGTCATCTGATGCAGACAATGATACCTATAACAGGTTGCAATGTCAGTGTGTCTCTGCTGGCCTAAGGTACAGGAGTGTGTAATGTGGGTGGATTACCTTTTCCTGTTCTTTGCTACTTTTTTCATAATTTCCCCAAACCCAACCTCACAAATCAGATGCAGATGTTTCTGTATCCACCAATTCATAAACCAGCAAGGAGAAATATCTTCATCTGTTGAGGTAGAAAACAAGAAAGCAAATGACCAGAGGGGATTGTTATTGTAAAACATGTGAAGGTAAGAAAAAAAATTGTCCTATTTTTCAAGGTGACAGTGACATATCACATCCCTTGAGATAATCATTTCTTTCTATATTCCATCTTTCCCCATTGTAAACTATGTATAGCTATACCCCAACAGAGCAGAATTAAGGAAATGAGATTAAGTACACTTCACTAAGCATTGGCCTATGGCCTAAATTTCTGGTCGATTTGGATTAGGTGTGAAATTATTAATATATCAGGTCTTCTTCTTGCCAATTGGTCCTTTAATCTGCCCTGTTAAGTCAATGTCCACCAACCCATTACGTCATTATGTTCTAACTCTATTTCATTAATGGAATTAATTGGAATTACTGGAAAAACCAGCCAGTAGAATAATGATCTTGCTCTGACCTGTATCTTAGACTGCTTAATATTCTTTTCATGTTTAGGCTGTTGTCTGATCATTAATCATGTTTAGTTGTACCTGCAATTATTTTTTCATATCCTTAATATGCCAATTTTATTACAGTGCCTACTCTCAGGAGGTTTATAACAGTGATTAAAGCTCTCTTAATTGTTGCATGCTTTTCTAGATTGCTTCAAAGTCATTGTGATCAAAGACTGGATGGAAGTTGGGTAAATGGCAAAGTTAATAACAAGTATAGAATGTTTTTATTTATACTTATAAACATTTATGAAGTATCACATTTTCCAAGACTGTGAAATAGATGCCATTTATGTTAAATGCCTTTCATTCTAAATGGTATCCAATCTATCATGTGCATTTAGATAAATATCTAATGTGGGTGGATGAGTGGCAGACAATAGTTCTCAGAACATGTTGTGCTATTCCCAAGTGTGTAGTATTCTCTAATACAATACTTAAAAAAAAATCCTTTACAAGCAGTCGGTAAATTTAGGATATGCAGACTGATTAATTTGATAAAACCACAGATTACAGATGAAAGTAAATCAAACTGTATCAACAAAGAATGATTTGTGATAAATGGATGTTAAAAGCTACATCAAGAGCAGTTGGATGTTCTACCCTTTTAACAATATTTCTCTTTCTTCTATGGGAGCTTTCAGATACATTCAGGTTACCTCTAAGTGATCCTTGGTTTCTTGTACATGAGCTAAGTGTGAAATATTTCCTGGAATCTTGTTCTTGTCATGAGTCATAAATTCATTGCTGAGCTTCATTCACTACTATTCTTCTTCAGAGAACAATTGATTCATCAAAATGTTGATACATTTTTTTGCTTGTTTTGAACATTTCGATCATTTCATATACATTGATTCCAAGGAAAAAATTGGGCACTATAGAGTATGTAATCTAGCTAGCATAATGTGCAAGTTTCATTATCTTATTTAGCAAGGTGATTTTATACAGATTCTTTTAAAATCTACACAATTAGAATAAATCATATTTAAATGTGTATGTTCTATCTTGGTTTACTAATTCTTTGAAAATGCTTTCTTGGCTCTACCAATACCTGTTATTGTTTTTTTTCTTTTTTAAAAAATATATTATTGCATAATTTTATAAACAAAAACTGTAAATCTCAAATTTGTATCAACCTCTGATTTCTGCTTCAAGAGGATGAATACTGTACTAGTGAAACTCAACATAAAAATAGACCTTGTGAAGACTAAAGAGCTGTTTCGTTACTTTCTATTCAATACTGTACAGTCAGATGCCTGTGAAATCATACAACTGAAACATCAAGAATAAGGGACGTGTTCTTTCTTTTATAACATAATTTTATTAAATTTATTAGATTATGAAATACAAATGACAATGAAAATAGTGGGAAAATTGGAAAAAAGGAAAAAGGGAAAGAGAGAAGGATAAAGGGGAGAAAACATTTACTTCTGACTCTTTTCAGTGCATTACAATGAACATAATAACATTACAGTCTCAACTTTTTACTTTGCATACTCTGTATAGTCATTTCTATAACAAAAAAGTCTAATCAATAAATCTAAAAGTCAAAATTTCATATATTTTTTCTATCTCAAGCATAAAATCCAGAAACAAAGTTAGATATACTGTATTTTTCTCTTTGATTAAAGCAGCTAACTTGGCCATCTCCACATGCAGTATTATAGGCTGACTCTGCCCACTGCCAGGAGTTTGATCCTGACTGGCTTAAAGTTGTCTCAGCATTCCATCCTTCAGAAATCTGTAAAATGAGGATCCAGATTGTTGGGGACAATATGCTGATTCTGTAAACTGCTTAGAAAGGGCTGTAAAGCACTATGAAGCGATATATAAGTCTAAGTGCTATTGCTGATATGGAAATGAATATAATTTTCCATTTTTCTACATAAAGCATTCTCACTGCTGTCAACATGTAATAACAACGAAGTTCTATTTTTTTTTCCAAGTCTTTTGTCCATTAGGATTAGGGGGCATATTGTGATTTCTATACTCCAACATCATCTTCTGATTCTGGAGAGCACATTTAGCTATCATTACTATTGGTCATCTAGGGAGTTGTCCTTCATGAAAGTGTCCAAATCAACAGTGAAATGCACTTACCTTCGCTACTGGTTTCGGAAATGTGTGTGCACATGCCTCTTCTGCGCATGCGCAGAGGCTCAAAAATGGGATGTAATGACATCCCAGCAGGTGGGTGGAGCCTCCAGCTGCCGGCCCTACCGGTTTGTGCAAGCCGGATAGATCCAGCCAGATTTCATCGCTGGTCCAAATCTCTTTTAAAGCTATACATGTTGATGATTGTTATTTGTGGAAATAAATTTTATAATTAGCAGTGTGATGTATGATGAAGACCCTATAGTCACCAAATCACTTTTTCTTGGTCATATCACTGTAGATGGGGACATTCATCTATTCAGATCACTTTCTAAAAAAATATTTATTTGCCATCAGTTTACATTTATGTTGATAGGGTCAAAGTCTCAAATTCTAAAGTGATATTGTAACTCTGCCAATGCATTTACCTTACTAGATCAAAAGAATACAACCACTGTCACACTACAATGATCTACATCCTTACAGCTGAAACTACTAATGGCTTATATTGCCTCTGATAACTTTTCTAGTTATTCATCCATCTTTCTTTTCTGCAATTCCCTCCCAGTTGACATTTTAGACAATGCCAGATATTTTTGATAAACTTTTAAAAAAAATATTTTGCTGAAATTTTTTACTAATGCTGTGCTAAACTTTTCTTTAGCATATTTTTTCCTGTTCTCATTAAACTTGATAAGAAAAAATGCCTTCAAAATGTATTCAAAATGGAGACAATGGTGGAAATAATAATCTCATGGATATGGTGGAGGATTTTTGATACTGTGGCTGAATACTCTTTCGCTATGCAATCATTGTTAAAAGTAATTTGCACTTTTTTAAGGAGTGTCAAAGCCCTGGAGCTTTGATAGATCAGGCTAACATAATTAGATCACCAGGAACCTAGTAAAGCTCAACTGTCTGATGAAAAGAAATTAAACAGAAAAAAACCCAGAAAGTCTTGCAGAGAAAAATATATTTTGGAAATTCGAGAACCTCCATTTAGCATGTGAAATTATTCAATTTTTTCCTACATTTTTGCCAGAATATTGAATATCTAATTTCAGGGTACTAATAAAGTTCCAAATGTGTAAATGGTATGTCAAGGCAAACATGCTGTTTTCAGTGCTTTATTTTTTTATTTCTGTAATTTTCTATAATTTATTTTAGGTCCACCATGACATACATTTAGGTTATAATTTATAAAGAAGAGCAGCCAAGTTTTAAAAAACTTCTGTCTGGATCAGTGGTGGGTTCCTATTGGTTCGCTTGGGATCTTGCAAACCAGTAGTAGTGGCAATGGGAGGCTCCGCCCACCCATCCAGACATTCTCATGGATGCTTTGCGCATGTGTAGAAGCTTCTGCAGATGCCTAGAAACTTCTGCACATGTGCAGAAGCTCCACGAGCGAAGCGAGCATGCATGCATGCACACTCCCGTTGCAAACCAGTAGCGAAGTTAAGTGGAATCCACCCCGGTCTGGATCACCCCCAGAAGCTTGTCATATAGCTTGCATATTCCCATAGGTTGGTTTAGTCTTTTGTCTTCAGCATTGAACAGATTTAATTTCTAGTCCACTCAGCTTCTTAATATAGTATTGTGAAGATAGTAGTGGAACATTGACATTCCGTCCTTTTACCCAGGCAATAAATTTAGGCCCTGCTCTGTTCATATTATTTCTATACTCTTTTAAGTGCTAGAAATAGTAAAATCAATAATATATCCTATGTAGAGAAATTATGGTTATTCTGTGAAATATATTCCTAAATTCAAAATATCTAACTTGAGCCTGTCCATCTGTCTGTCTGTCTGTCAATCATCCATCCATCTTCTGGCATTTATCTGTTTCTGATCTTAGCCAAAATGTTTTGCTCAAATTGCCTCTCCAGTGATGACATACAAAGTGGTATCAAAATGAGCTTTTTCAGGAAAGTGCATAGAATCCAGTGTTTATCAGTGTAACTCCTTTTTATATGAACCTTAATATTCTTAACTATGAAAGGAAATCATAAGATTTTTCTTTTCCAGAGCGGGTTGTTAGTGACTGCTGATCTAAACAGACCAATTGCTTTGATACAATTTCCCATCCCAAATAAAACGCCCCACATAATGTCTTAATGTCGACAAATACGTTTTCTCCTCCTTTCCTTTGGTAATGAGTGCTAATTGTTCCTAATTTAGTTTTGATGGGTTCATATCTAATTAGCACTTAAAGTTTTTTTTAACCAACTTAAAGAGATGTTCTAATGAAGAAGAGTAATTACCTTTTTCATACTTGCACAAAAGATGCCTAATGATAAGAAAATCATTTTCATATTTTTTTTCTTTGTTCTAACAAGTGCTATGATTTCTCAGATATCATTTCCTTTTTTCAAAAACCTTCAGCCTTTGATTTTTAACATTTTTCTATTCTTCAGAGCTGTGCATTGATTGCTCTGGTGACTAATGAATCTCAATAATTATAAGACTGCTAAAATAATCCAGATTGGTAAAAGGGTAATCACTGTTGAAAGGAAAGAAATTCTATTTACAATACAGTTTGAAACTGGATGATTTGGCTAAAAGCTACTGCTCAGAGGAAGCCACATTTTATAATATCTGATTCATGCTTTCAAAGATATTAGTGAAATGTGATCATTATTTCTTTTTATTGAAAACAATGATACATGTGATTATGATAAAAAGCTATAGCCATGGTAAATATGGCATGTATTATAGATTATTTTTATATATACAGTGGATATAGCAAGTTTTCACAGCCCTGTTAAATTGCCAGGTTTTTGAGATATAAATCAGACCAAGATCAGTGGTGGGATTCAAATATTTTTACTACCAGTTCTGTGAGCGTGGCTTGGTGGGCATGGCAGGGGAAGATTACTACAAAATCCCTATTTCCTCCAATCAGCTGGGATGTGAGAGGTAGAGAATAAGTGGGGGTGGGGCCAGTCAGAGGTGGTATTTACTGGTTCTCCGAACTACTCAAAATTTCCACTACCGGTTCTCCAGAA